>ML107233.1:53048-96557 GCA_003697995.1 Taxidea taxus jeffersonii
GGGAGCCCGGTGGGGTGCGCAAGGCCCCGGCCCCTTCGGAAACCTGCTGGAGCACGGCTGCCTCCCATGCCTCCCACCCCCGGCCCGCTCGCCCTCAGGTGCGGAGGGCCCCGCGCAGCGCAGCCGCCGAGGCCCGAGCCACCTGCCCCTGGGTGCCCCGCCCGGCAGGCCTGGATCCGGCGGCCCCGGCCCCCGGCGCCCACTCGCGCGCTGCCCAGGCGGGGACGACGCATCCCGCCGCGGGGGCAGGGAGGGGCCTTCCCCGCGGAGGCTTGGGGCGCCCCTTCCCCTCCCCCCACGCCGGGCCCTCGCCCCCTGCCCCCACCAGCCCTGCCCCGCCCGGCGAGGGCCACCAGCGCGCGCCCGGGCCTCGGGCGGCCGTGACCAACCTGTAACCCCAGTGCTCGCAGCGGTCATGGTGCCGCGGGCGCGGCGGCGGCGGCGGCGGCGGCGGCGGGCCAGGCGTGGCGCCCACCCCGCGGGGACGCGGTCCCTCACCTCCCGCGCTCCGTCGGCGCGCGCCGCCCGGCCGGGGCCGCGGCTCGGCGCTCGGTGTGCAGGCGCGCGCGGCTAGCACGCGGGCGCGGGGCCTGCGGGAGACGGGGTGGGGGGTCAGGGCTGTTTGCTCTCAGCTTTTTTTTTTTTAATCAGAGTTGTCTTTGCCGCAGGGGCTGCGACGACGCGGCGGGCTGCAGGGAGGCCACGGCCGAGGAGGCCGTGCGGCAGCTGGCGGGGAGCCGGAGGGCCGGGGCTAGCAGGTTCCTTCTCCGGCTGCCACCGGCAGCCCGTCTCCCAGCAACAGCTGGCTTCTCCTCCGCCAGCTCCTCTCGTGGTCTCGGCCTGACCGCGGCCACGGCCGTGCGCGCTGGAGCCGGGCACACGCGGGGCACATGCAAGGACACTGCATAGGGACGCGCAGGGCCTGTGTGCGTGCGTGTGTGAGCGCGTGTGAGCGATCTGGGCTTCCCGACACAGTTTCTGAGGATGCCGACTAGTCTCACCTTTTGAGTGTGAAACTGAGAAATAATGAGTGCACGGGTGACGCTTATCATAATCTTCTAAACATGTCTCCGTTTCCCCTTAAAATTAAAATATTTCGCTATGTGGCTGAGGCGGGATGTCCATCCAAAAATTGATGGTTACCTGCGTGCCCTGTAAGGGACGGGGACAAGAGCTGCACCTGCTGTTTTCTGCAGCTTCTCGCCAACCAGGTTTAGGGAAATCTTGGAGTCTCGAGCACCGTACTCAGGCCAGGGGGGGCATCTTCTCTGGGCTGCGCTCCCTAAAAAGCTCAACCGGGGCGGGCATCTTGCCTCCTGGTAACCCACCGAGGAACCCCTGAGGAGCGATTTAAACATCATACACATAGGCACATACATAGAAGGAGAGGGAAAACTGAACGAGGCTTCCCCTAAGAGAGAAATTAGAACTCCTGAACAAAGAACAATCCCCTCTCAGAAAATATTATAGCCCGAGGGAAGAAAGTAAAGTCATAAACACACTTTTTAAAAATGTATTTTCTGGTTATGTATATTTAATTAAGTTACATGTAGAAAAGAAACCTAGGCACAATCTATTCACTTCAGGCCGGCATTAGCACCTTTTTCTTTTTTAAGGAAATTTAAAAACAATCGGCATTCAAGAAACGCAGAAGCATGTGGAATAAGTTTTTCCAAATATCTGAAAATTGCAGAACAGCTATATAAAAACCCATGCTTCCAACAAATGATAAAATCATGTGGAACTATTTTTCACAACACAATGGAAATCAACTTAAACATTAATAAATGTATAAACAATGTGTTTAGAAAAGCTACCCATTTGTTTAATCCTCTTATGTCATTGCTTTTAATTCTTTCATTTAAGGCTAGTTTATTTCACTTTGGATCTCTAAAATATATACCTTGCATTTTTTTTTTTTTTAGAATTCGCCGAGTCAGAATAATCTGTTAGAAAACCATATTAATGAAATAAAGATCAAGATTTAGAAATTTTGTGAATGCAGTAATAACGGCATCAGTTGTAGTGATCTCAGCAACAATCCTCACAATCATATCTGGAGCCTTATCCATCCCTGATTAAACCATGGCTGTGTGAGTATCTGTAATTCACATTTAGGTGTCCAAAAACCCCATGAATTATGAAAAAGGCCTTGGGAAGTGCATGGAGCAAAGCAGTGATGGAAAAGCTCACTCTAGGCCTCCCCGAATCTGTAGGAACTCGGCATTTTGGGGGAGTAGACAGTCACCATAAAAGACAGATTCTTAATGTCCCAAATATCACTTTATTTCTCTACCTACTCATCATCCCTAGCATCTTCTTATTAGTAAAATTAGGGAGGTCCGACCGGCTCTGTAGCTAGATTTATTGCTGTAATTCAGTGGAAATGAATTGCTGTTCTAGGAGTTCAGTATTATTCACAGGTGTGTGTTGTTTCACTTGCAAAACATTTTTGACAAATTAAAATCAATTACCAACGTTGAAAACCATGAGATTTTCAGTTCATCCTGAAAAATAGGAAGATCTGGGCAGGTCAGGCGTGCATTTCCACATGGCAGAGAGCGGCGGTTGATGTCCTGTGTGTCCTTTACAACAAAACGGGCATATTCCTCCCATTTGCTCCTACTCCGAAGGGCCTGTTTCAGGGCCTGGCCCCGAAAGAAATCTGAGTGTGAGAGCCTATGTAGTTAAATCTGCATTCAACAGCATGAGATCAGGGAAGGAGTGCTGTCAAACAGAGAGAAAATCCTCAAATACAGGGATCTTTATAATACAGAGGATGAAGCCAGGCCAACGTACTACCAAGACAGTCAACCATGAACTGGAGAAAATTTTGTTCATAGTCTGGCAAGTGCTTAGGAATGGCAGTGACTGTGACACTCAAGATAGTAAGAATTTTATAAAAATTAGATATTTCTTCTCAAGAACTCATCTGTCCCTACTGCTTATTTCCATCTAAAATTAGTATCCCACTTGACACCATAGTGAGTAACTGAGAAAACAATAACAATTGCTAAAAGAGAAATTTAAATATCCCTTGGGGGGGGGGATCTGGTGCCTGGTTCGCTCAGTCAGTTAAATGTTAGACCCCTGATCTCAGCTCAGGTTTTGATCACAAGGGTCATGAGTTCAAACCCCACATCCAAGCTGGAGTGGAGTCTACTTACTTAAACAGAAAAATATTTTTAGGGGCACCTGAGTGGCTCAGTCAGTTGGGTATCTACCTTCAGCTCAGGTCATGATCCTGGAGTCCCAGGATCGAGTCCCACATCAGGCTCTTGCTTAGCGGAGAGTCTGCTTCTCCCTTTGCCTCTCACCTTGCTCTTGTGTTCTCACACAACCTCTCCCTGATAAAGAAATAAAATCTTTTTAAAAAATTTTAAATTTTTATTTAAAAATTTAAATAAAATCTTTAAAAAAATTTAAAGACTTTAAAATAAATCCATGGGGGATGCCATGTGCATCCTATATTCTTTATGGGAATATAGGAACCTGTTCGACTCCAGGATTCCATTAGATTAGATTTATGTGTAGATGACACAGAGGTTAAGATTGGTTTTAATCTGTACACACTTGCTTATATTGTGTGATTTCAGGGTTGACATATGGCTCATTTGCCCCTAAATATTGATGTGATTGAATTTCCTCTGTTGGAGACACTTTGGGCAGGGAAACTGAAGGTCCAGAAGACCTAACTTAAAAATATAAAAAGGCGAAGCAGGAGGCATCTATCTACTGCTGGCTAACTCATGGGTTAGCATGTTCCTAGTCCAGTCTATACAGAATAGATGCATTTTGATGATGAGAGTCTGAGGGAGGCCTACCACAGTGTGTTTCCTAGATGTCCCAGCAGGAAGCATGATATTGAGTGTCTCTGGGGTGTTCTTGTCTTCTCATGAATCAGCTTTCCAGGCAGCCACAATACATTCATTCACCATTTAAATATGGCGAGGCTTTGGAAGATACCACGCATGTTACCTTTTCCTTAAAACAATGTTTCCTAAACTTTTTTGATAATAAGGATCCCCAGGGTGATCTTATACATTTCCATGGAGATTCTGATTAAGTATTTCTGGAGTGGGACATACAACTATGGGAAATCTGTCTTAATAAAACAAGTATCTCTTTGGGCGAGGTCATTCCAGTAGCTGGCACCAGTCCATTACCATTTCTTTCTTCATAGACCAGAGTGGACTTGCCTACTTTCTTCCCTCTCCTGTAAGTCTCATGCACCTCCATCATCATATGGACACTGGACAAGTTCTAGAATCCTGATAGACCCTGACATTATGCTGTAGCTGTGAAAAACATGTTAGTGGAACTAGGTGGTCAAGAACCATCGGCTTAGTCACATTTGAGGTCGTTCTAAGGTCATTTAATGTTTCAAGAAGTTGTCGTTTGCATTTAAATCAGTCACAGAGAGGGGATAGGCTCATGGTGCCCTTCAACAGTGAATAGGAAGGAAAGATGCTAGTAATCCTCAGACAGAAGCTGTGACTCTTCACATGGGCAAAAATATGTTGGAGCAAGAAATGCAATCAATTTCTTTTATGGAAAGATAAACTGCCTAATAACGGAGGAGGGATCCCAGAGGACACGCTGGAATTGGAGAATCATACGGCAAGAAGTATGTGTGGCCCTCACCCTATGCTTATGTTACAGACTAATTTAAAAAAAATTAGAGCTCACCATATTGCTCTACTTCATGTTTTCAGAGAAAAGACTGTGAAATAAGGAATAAACAACACTGCTACGGCAGGGAACAGACCAGAGGTCTCCTTGTACTGAGCAGTAGCTGAGCCAGTCGCCCAGAGAAACTGTTGGACTTCTGAAAACAAAGGTCATGTTTTAAAAGCGTCACTCAGCAAGAAAATGATGCATGTTTGGACTCTTTCGTAGTAAAAGTTGCCACCAGATAGAAGCAAATCTTTCAGTTCTGAAAATAACCTTGAAAATCTCATTTATCGTATAAAATATCTTGCCAGGTCATGATAACCAAGGGCTCAGACCCCCCAGGTTGACGGGCGAGGGCACTTAACAAGACAAGCCACCCAGAGGTCTTGGCCCGGAGGTGAGGGATCTGGAAGGGGTGACAGAGAGGAGCGGTGCTGATGAACTCGGGGCCAGCTGCAACAGTGGGGGCTGCTCATCTTGCTAATCTCCTCTTGTAAATTGTCCAGGAATTGCAACCAACCAGAATCCCAGAGAGACTGTAAATAATGTGAGAGGCGAGTAGATCTGAAGAGCAGGGAGAAGACAAGGGCGGATGGTGTAGGATCCTGTCCATGCCACACCCAAGCCACTCAGACAAGCCAGGAGACCCATCCCCAGCGGCCATTAGGGTTAGGGCTAACTTCTCGTAGCTGTCCCCTTCTTCAGAGAAGGGCCCTCTTCAGAACAGGTGGTGCCTCAACTTGGAAGATACTCCCCAGCACCCCCGCCCCGGGATGCTCTAAAGCCAAAAGCCAGAAACCTGACTTCTTGCCTCAAAGCAGACCAACTCTGGTATAATCCATCCCCAGACTTCCGTGCTGGTCCCAGCAGAAGCTAGCATCCGTCTGACTCCTGCGTCTTCCCTTATTCTCTTCCTCGGCTCATTTGAGCTGGACCTGGCAAATGGAGGCTCCTGGCCTCCTCCCCTGTCCTGGAAGTGTATGCGCTGCCCACCATTCCCCACAGGGAGGACCATTTTCCAGGACGCAGTCTTGAGAAAGCAATGCATTTTTGAGACCATCTGGTTAGTAGACGTCACTGAGCCCCGGGAAGGCCTCTATTTAAACTTACAGATGCGGGCAAGTGGGTATGGCCATCTACTCGTCTTGTGGCCTCCTGACAAGCCTGGTGAGTAAGTTCTCTTGTTGACCAAACCTGCCACCTGCCATTCTCAAGTGACCTTTCTTCAGTCGCATATTGCCCTCTGTCCTGGAGCCAATTTCATATTTCGCCTGGGGCGCCCCTGAGGTTTCAAACCAGCACATATACCAGACCCTCCTGTTACCCAGGTTTCGTTCTCCAAAAACACTGGAAGCAAACACCTGATAAGATTAGGAAAATAGTTCTTACTAGGTTTATAAAATGGAGGCTGCATAGGCATGGTCTGAATACATTTTGTTACAATTCTTGGCTTTCAAGACACAGAAGGGATGCAAGTTACTAATGTTACCAGCCCTGCGCTTCCTGTTTCACCAATGACAGCTGCTCCAAAGTTCAAGTATATTTTCTAAGCACAGTGTGATTATTTACTTAGTTTTTTTGTTTGAGTTTTATTTACTTATTTATTTATCTAAAAGGCCCTATTTATTTATTTGACACAGAGAGAGAGAGAGAGAGAGAGCAGGAGAGCACAAGCAGGGGGAGCAGCAGAGGGAGAGGGAGAAGCAGGCTCCCCGCTGAGCAGGGAGCCCGACGTAGGGCTCAATCCCAGAACCCTGGGATCATGACCTGAGCTGAAGGCAGACGCTTAATGACTGAGCCACTAAGCACAATATAATTTTTTAAACATGATGACCTAGTTGTACAGGTTGGGTTCAGGTGAGCAAAGGTAGTCATGATGCAATCTGTTTTTTCTCAGGGTTGTAGTTCAGCCTGGTGAGTAAGGCATTGTCTTCAAGTACAGTGTACAACAGTAGAGATGCTCTTGGTGAAGCCTTATTCATTTTAGATCGCATGATTTCTACAATTATTAACACACGTGCATGCACACACGCTTGTTTTGGTTGAAAGTAAAAAATGCAATTTAAGAGGATAAAGTCAGATTTATGCTACTTTCTGAAGTCCACAAATCTTGGACTAACACAGATTTCTTACTATTATGTAGTCCGTCTGTTCATGGAAAATGTTTTCAGAGCGAGAAAGAGAAATGACAAAATGTATCATCAGGGGGAGAAAATGGCAAAGCTGTTTGGAACCATATCAGGTAAACGAAAACATTCTTTAAGAAATGTGGACTGTGCGTGCCTGGGTGGCTCAGTGGGATAAGCCTCTGCCTTCAGCTCAGGTCATGATCTCAGGGTCCTGGGGTCAAGTCCCGAATCGGGCTCTCTGCTCAGCAGGGAGCCTGCTTCCCCCCTCTCTCTCTGCCTACTTGTGATCTCTGTCTGTCAAATAAATAAATAAATCTTTAAAAAGCAAAAAAGAAAGAAACGTGGACTGTGGTTTATCGCCCAAACTATTGCCTCTCACTAGCCCCAACTATAGCCTGCAAAGTTGATTTTGAGATGTTTGCAGCTAGAATCTATCAAAGTACAACTATTTCTTAAAGAGTACAAGTAGCTGAGGGATATTTGTGAAAAATATAGGAGATATATTCACCTGATAGATTACCTTACAGTAATATTTTCCAATGGATAAATTGAGCCTATTCTTGTTTATGTCCTGTCTTTTATGATAAATATTTATGAATAGATATCTTGTCATTATATTTTAATGCCCTTAATGAGAGTAACCTAAACTTACAAGACTTGTATCCCCTATTTTGCCTTGTTTAGTATTTTTTTTACCCGGCAAGGTATTTAATCAGTATTTGTTTAATGAATTAACAAAATGCCAATTACAAATTCAATTGTTGAAGATATAAATGCTTTGTATGAATAATTTCCCTTTGATGCAATAGGTATTTTTAGTGAAGCAGTCAAATATTTTTATATTAGGAACTGAAAATTTTCCATTCCCTGACCAGAAACCAATCTCAATACACAGCCGTGATAATGTCTAATTACTAAACCACCAGGGAACCAAAGCTTCCTATTTTAGTGTGAAAATAAAATAGAGAATGATGTTGAATAAGTATGTCCTCATTAGTCTTCAAAACATTCTCACATTGTGAAACTGGAAAAAGCCTTCAGAGGCCACTAGATGCTGCATCCACATCTTGGCAGGATGATAACTAAATTATACCAAAAATACTGTTGCTTTTTTATATAAGAATCTCCTTGGAAAAAAACTTATAAAGTTTTCCCTTGTAAGTTTTCCTTATGTTATATAGCAAAATAAAAATTACGGGCATAATCTGTTTGCTGTGATTATATTACATTAAGCCATTAGTGTAATGGATCTTTGTAACTCAATTTGTGGACTCAAGCAATGGTTTTCTTGTTAACAAAAGTCTTCCCAAATTCCAAAGATCAAAGAGTTTATTCATTTTCTCAAATAAGTCATCAGAAATCATATTGTTTGATTTAAGCCTATTCTTGCCCTTGTCATATTATAAGTGGATAGAAAATGTTTGCTCAACATGAGTTCTGCCATGTATTTGTGTGTATGCCTATGTATTATTATTATTATGTGTATATGATTTTTTAAATTTACAAAGGCAGTGGTTGAAGTTAGCCTCAAAAGTTCTTCCTGATTGATTCAATATGGAGCCACAACTATAAATCACTGGAAATGACTACCCTTATTGGTCATAAACAGTTGAGTAACTGTAATTGTTTATGGTTTAAACTAACATGTCTCACATGGCATTAGGTGTTACATGTAGTACACAGAAAACATATGCTTTCCAGAGCAGACTGGAATGAATGTTTATGTGCAATCAATATTAAAGCAAGTGTTCCCAGAGATTAACATGGTGGTAGAGGAGGAAGGACAGTGAGAGGAAGAAGATAGGCAACTGTGCAACTTCAGATGCAAGACCCATAAAAAATAAGGTTTATCATGATTATGCAGAGGAATACTAGATTTTAACTTATGCCTTGGAGTTGTATAAATCTATGCAAATTTGCTGGGCTTCCTCCCAGCAGTCAATTACCAGATTGGTTAATAGTTTCAGGAGAGTGATCGAGGTCAAGAGAGGGAAGATGATGAGGCACTTCTGGCTATTTGCCCCTCTTCACAGAGTGGTCCCAACAGTCCAAGGGCAGTGGCCAGGAGATGATCTGCGGCGCTGGTCTTTGAAAGTGTCCCAAAGGGGCTCCATCCGTACCAACAGAAATTTTGAATCTGAGGGGACCTGAGCAGGCCGGGTCTGCTACTTTAAGATGTTAAGGAAATATAACCAACATATATAAGGCAGTTATAGTACAACATAACAATCAGTTAAATAGCTGTCAGTGTAAGTCCAACATAAATTAAGATCATCGACATTTTTTACATGGGCTGAAGGAGACTGAACAGACTTGTTTGTGGAAGGCAGTGGACTCAAGTAGGTTTGCAAAAAGGCGGGAGATTTAACTGCATGGTGGAGAAGAGAGGAACTTTTCGAGTGGATGAAAAGAAAATTTTGCAGATAGGAAAGCACGTGTTGAGAACACATGAGGAGTAGAGAGGTTTTGTTGGGGAGTAACACCTGGGAAAAGGAAAGGCAGGAAGCAGCAGACTACTCTGGCCACGTGACATTGCTCTGTGTTCGTCCCACAGGAAGCTCTTATGCACTGATTGTCCCTTAGAGCAAACCGTGTGAGGCGGAAATGGCTGTGCTTCATACCTCATCCTTACCCAGTCAGTGATGGGCTATCTCAACAAAAACAAGCCTTGGGGGCGCTTGGGTGGCTCAGTGGGTTGAAGCTTCTGCTTCAGCTTGGGTCACAATCTCGGGGACCTGGGATTGAGCCCTGCATCAGGCTCTCAGCTCAGCCGAGAGCCTGCTTCCTCCTCTCTCCCTCTCTGCCTGCCTCTCTGCCTACTTGTGATCTCTGTCTGTCAAATAAATAAATAAAATCTTAAAAACAAAAACAAAAAACATGCTCTGGGCTAGAAAGCTGAGATCATCCCTGAAGGGGCCAAGAGCTGGTGGCTTTCAGCTGATCACACTCTTCCCAGAGGGTTAACTAGTCCTTTCTAGAAGAGGGTTCTAAGCAAAGTGCTATACTCATGACTGAAAGCGAGGTGTGAGAAATTGTGGAAGCCTGTGACACAATATCCTTGACTGTAGGAATGGAATAGGAACCACCCTAGCAATCATGAGAAATGTTAGAAACTGTGAGAAGTATTCCTTGGGTCTGTCCTCCTTGTGCGTATTTGTTCTTGTATCTCAATTCTGGTATCATTCTTGGCAGCACTTAATAGGTGAACACTAAATGTTTTTGAATGACTGGCTAAATGATCACAGGCAGTCATTGTTGCTACAGCAAGGGTTTGGAATGATCCAATGTTGAAGGTGAATCAAATAACACTGAGTTGTCTGTGGACAAGTGACAGGGAGGCAGGAGTGGCTGAAATGGAGGATGGAAGCGTGTGGGACATATCTCACCTACTTTGCCCTTTGACCTAAGACCAATTCTATCCCGAAAGAAGCAACTTTCTTTATGTACATATGCCTAATCTGTAATTTACTAACATTGTGGTCTTGGTCTCTTTGCCTGACTTTTGTGAGCAAAGCATTTCCACCACATGGAGTTGTTGTAAGAATTAAGTAAGACAAAATATCAATCTTGTTGATTCTCAGAGACAAATTTTTTTTAAATATGAAAAATTTGAGGGGACATCTGGGTGGCTCAATAGGTCAAATGTCTGACTCTTGATTTCCACTGTCACGATCTCAGCCCCATGCTGAGCTCCATGCTGGGTGTGGAGTCTGCTTAAGATTCTCTTTCTTGTGTTGGGAGAGGGTGGTGGGCTTACATTATATGTTTATATAAAAATTTTTAAAAATTAAAAAAAAAGATTCTCTTTCTCCTTCTCCTTTTGCCCCTCCCCCACTAAAAATTATGAAAAAAAATTTTCACATTAAAAGAAATCTAATCAGATCAATAGCAGTTAATAGCATCTTGCAATCTACTTTGGCCAAGGCAGTCACGGTGATGTGCACTTGTCCAAAAGCTCAAATCTTGAAACTTGCAAATGTGGGGTCAGGCTTTTGCAATAAAATCCCAGAGACAGTAGCAGAACAATCTTGGAACCAAATGAGTGGGGTGACCGGATGTGGACCATGGAGATTTGGAGGAGCTGAGCAAAATTCTAGAAGTTGGAACCAAAATTTGACTAGCTATACAAATGTGCTAATAAGCCAGCACCAAAAGACTTTGATTTCTTTTACAGATTGTCTTCAGTAGAATTGCATAGTCGACACTTAAAGACACAGAGGGTGATGTGGTATGAAAAACACAGGCATATAATTCTAAGTTGAGTAGTGAATAGTTGGGTTTTGCAAAGGAGTTTTAGGAATATCTCAACCCATTTATTTCACTTGTGTTTTCCCCTTTATTTATAGAATAGAGAGATATGATAAAAATAAATGCACTTCTAAATAAGCCTAAAATATCTCTTTCAAGAAGTATAAAATAAAAACAGCTAACTGATAAGAACACATGTCACAGTTTACTTGGCCACATTTTGTCTTTCTATATGGCACATGAAATGAGGAGTAATCTTGAGTGATGGTGTGGGAAGTGACTGACACCTCATAGGTTCTCAATGGAAGTGAATGGACTTGAGTTTCCAATTGTTGGTTATTTCACCAATCCTAAAGAACTTAGGTGTTTAAGCCATTGCGGTAAAGCTTTGGAAGATTCAAGACAATAAAAATGAAAATACACAAGTTAAATCATTTAATTAAGACCTTTTTGCTTCACTTTATAGTTTTCTCATCCACAACTCTAATCAACTGTAAATAGTCCTAGGAAGAGAGTTAATTAAAAATACAATAATTAGGAAACAATGAACTCAATTTTCTCATTGTGTTCAACGTCCTTTCTGTATACTAGGAACTATTAGCGACATTTAGGTTTTCAGTTGTTGAATATGAGGCTTCATTTGATCTCTAATGCCCAAATACGTGATGTGGGGGCACAACTAACTAAGGGAATGAGCTGTTTGGCCATTTCAGCCAGGGTTTGGAAGGCCAGTGTAATTTATAGTGTTGCTGTAGCCAGGGGGAAAGCAGAAGGTGGGTAGAGAAGTGGTCAGCAACGGAGTTACTCCGACGACGTAATGAGCTGCTCGCCCTTGAAAAACTGGGTGCCTGGGGGGCTCAGTGGGTTAAGCCTCTGCCTTCGGCTCAGGTCATGATCCCAGGGTCCTGGGATGGAGCCCCACGTCGGGCTCTCTGCCCAGCGGGGGGCCTGCTGCCCTCTCTCTCTCTGCCTGCCTTTCCGTCTACTTGTGATCTCTCTCTCTCTGACAAATAAATAGATAAAAATAAAAAATAAAAAAAAAAAGAAAAGAAAAACTGGCTTTATCATTCCAGTTCTTATAGCTGCTCGGCTTTTCTTCTTGTTAGTTACTGGCCTCATTTACCTCCTCGCCTTTTTCCTAAAGCAATTTAATTGGTATTTGCAGTAATTTATCTGCACTGGTTACCAGGCTTACATCCATTGAAAAGTTGTATAAGACTCAAATTCTTCATTGTTTAGGACAGTAAGATGTTTTTCTGACAACTTTCTTGTGAAGGAAATGTTGACAAGCTGTTTAGTCAAACAAATTACATCAAAGTCTGTATAATGTTCTTTATACCTATAATTCCACTTTCCAAGTTGCATATTATTGTGGGAAAACGTTCAGCTCTGATACAGGATCTTAGAGGCTGTCATTCTTCCCACAGTACTTGTCACTGTCTCAGACGACACACTCAAGGCAAGGCTTCCGACTCGGGCTCGAGCTTGAGACCAGCTAAGCATCTCTCTTCACCTAGATAATCTCGTAGATAGCGTCCCTTTACTCTGTTTACTTTTTCCTGATTTATGTAGAATGGGTCCTGCTTAGGCTGGAATGACAGTGAGGATAATGGAAGCGCTAGTGGGGATAACAGTTTTAAACCAGGGAACCCTCCGGTACACGCTGCACAGACCCCCGAGGCGTGGTCCAGCGAGAGGAAAGGGTTAGCACTACTGAGCAGCTTTGCAAACCAGCCCTCAGAGTGGAAAAGGCCCTGGCACAGGGTTCAAATAAAACGACACCTAAATGAAATATTTTTAACTTCTGGGGACTTCACTATGTAAACCAACTCTATATAAAAGCCCATTATCAGAAAACAAAGTGCTAGTTTTTATCATTTCCATCCCTGAGATATGTATACGTGTAAGTGAACATATGCAAATACAATGAATAAATATTCATAGGAAGTATTATGTACTATTTATATATGAATTACATTTTATTTGTATAATATGTTATATTATAGATATATTTATATAATAATACATATATTTGCTTACATATATATATGTATGTATAAAGATGTGTGTGTGTGTATACACATATATATTCCTAATCCTCTTTATTCCTAGAAGGTTTTGGACAAATTAGAGTCACAGAAATTTAGAATTGGAGAAAACCAACATTCCCTTTAATCATGCCATTTTGGAAGCAGAAATTCATCAGGCTAAAGAAGCCTGCCAAGATCAGGCAGCTATGGGATGAAAACAGCAGCCCGAGAAACCCTTCTCTGAACAAATACTCCGTTGTTCTCTCTACTTGTCCACTTCTGATTACGTCCCCCCAGTTGTTATGAATCGATTAACAGCTGAGCATGACTGTAAGAACTGAGAGTCTATTTGTTGGGATTAAATAACATTGAAGTGACACATTTCTTTTCCCCCCGAAGTCAATGAAAACAACTTCTAAATTTTTTTCCCCTAAAATTTCCCTTCAGCATCAACTACAACTGCAAAAATATTCAGAAGCTGAGAGATCATTTCTTATCCCAAAGGCTCCTAATATTTCCAGGTGTTTTCACTACGTGGGAGGAAAAAAAACCCTTCTGGTTCTGCACTAATGTCTGGAAAAGATGTTAACTAAACACCTTTTTATTCCACAGCTCTGGCCCAGCTGAAAAGTTCTTTTTCTTGGAAATTTAAACTTATTTTTATTGCTGCCCGGGAATATTCAGCCTTCCTGAAAGCTTTGGTGCACCTTTTACCATTTGAAAGCCTGGAAGTGTCCTTGTGGCTAAAAATACTATCCAAGTGGGTTTTGAGTGAAAATGAGATTATTTTTCACCTCAAACTTGACTAAGGATTGAACAATTAGCTTGCGTTGCATACAGTAGGAGCTGTTCATTATCTGATTCTAGATTAGCAATTCTTGATTTTTTTCATGACATAGTTTTCTTGCTGATTTTTACACTTTGCTTGCCTAAACTCGTGTCCTAACAATGTATTGTTTCTTTCCACTAAACCTGAAATTCTCTCCTTTAGTTCAAATTGTTAAATTTAAGCAAGATGTATCAAACTTTTAAAATTCATTCATTCGTTGATTCATTCAATCATTCCCTAAACAAATATTTGTTGCGATTCTACTCTGTGCAGGCTGTTAGAGTAATAGCAAAGGACAAGAGAGCAAAAATTCCTGTTCTCATGGAACTTTCATTTATTATTATTTTTTAAGATGTATTTATTTCTTTGAGAGAAAAAAAGAGAGAAAGAGAGTAAAGAGAAGAGAGCAGGAACAGTGGGGAGGGACAGAGGAAGGACGCAATGCCCTGAAATCAAGACCTGAGCCAAAGGCAGCTGCTTGGGACTGAGCCACCCAGGTGCCCCGGGAACTTGCATTTAAATGGGGTGTGGTAGATAAGACACAGTGGGTAAATAAGTGGAAAAAACATAATGTTAGACCCTGGTGAGGGCTGCCAAGGAAATAACACAGAACAAAGGGTACTTGGTCAGGAGGGCAGTTTTAGACAGAAGGTGGGAGGGAGCGAGGGAGGAAGGATTGTAGAAAAGAAAGGAGGGAGGAAGGGCAGAAGGGAACACTAAATACGTACAACATATGTGCACATTTCTAAAAAATTTTCTCGTTCAGCCTCACATCTCACATATCTTGCTGCCTTCCGTTTTGGAGTCTTCCCTGCCTTGTTGACATGAAGCACAAGACAGAGCTCTACCGTCCCCATGTAAGAGGGCTGTAAGGATGGCAATACTGTTGCAAGTAGGAATTAGGAGACTTTCTTGGATCTGAGGGATCAGCCTTAATGAAGGCTGTTCCTGAAACACTGGGCAATTCCCAGGGAGGGGTAAAGCTGTGAGCTTCTGCTGGGTCTCCTGCCATGGGCCAGGGGATGGGTGCTTGGGCCCCAGAGAGGGCACCTGAGTTTAGCATCACTATGGACATAGTCAGAGTCCAAACAAGAAGTGTCTTGTGTAAAATCATAGAGCACTTAAGCTTTCTGCCATACCCACTGGAGAGCTATTAAAATTTTTTTGATAAGAAAAAAATATTTTTCAACAAGAAATGGAGATGATAAAGTTTGTATGTTAGAAGTGTCTTCCAGGGAGCTGGGTAAGAGGAGACATGAAAGGATGAGATTGGGTATTTCCAGGCCAGCTTGGAGGCTATGGCAGTGGCACAAGATGAAAGCAAAAAGACAGGGGAAGACATTGAAGCGGGAGGTTGAACCACTAAGGCCAGGAATCGAGGTGAATTACAGAGAGGAATCAAAGATAACTCTCAGAATTATGGCTATAGGAATTAGGTAAAGAATGATATAATTAATAAACCTAGGAGTATAAGAAAAGGAGTCAGTGTTATTTGGATTCATGTTGTTTCTACATGATGTCAGGAGTTCACAAATGTCATCTGACAACAGATCCAGAATCCTCTGTGTCCCCTGCATCATCGTTGACTTGTGAGTCTGGTATTCTTGTTTTGCATCTTTAATATGTTCACGCCTCACATAGGTACTGAGTGTGTAACACACCTTGGGAACTATTTTCGGTGCTAGCAGGAGAGGTAATGAAAACCCAAGTTTTCCCTGGTAAACTAAGATTAGTAATGCCACTGATGAGATCTTTTCATAGTATTCTTGTGAATGAAATGGGCCGATGGCAGACAACTCTGGATGCTGGGAAGAGGATGGATTGCCCGGGCGAAGAATGCTTCTTAGGGAACTACTATTGTCTTGAAGAATGGTCTCACATAAGTTTGGCTGTCCTCAGCTTCATTTTTTTCAACTACCTTGTTAATTATGTGGATAAGGATGAAGTGTGCTCATCATGTTTACTTTTTTTAAAAAATATTTTTTTTATTTATTTGAGAGAGAGAGAGAGCATGAGAGGAGAGAGGTCAGTGGGAGAAGCAGACACCCTGCCGAGCAGGGAGCCTGATGTGGGACTCGATCCCGGGACTCCAGGATCATGACCTGAGCCGAAGACAGTCGCTTAACCAACTGAGCCACCCAGGTGCCCTCATCATGTTTATTTTTAAAAGACTGAGAGAAATATGAAAATAGCATCCATAATGATTTTGGGTAGAATCTGGATGAAAGAGGTGAGCCCAGGAATGCCCGCATGGCTCAGTTGGTTAAGTGTCTGCCTTTAGCTCTGGTCATGATCCCAGGGTTCTGGGATCGAGTCTCGAATCAGGCTCCCTGCCTTTGCCTGCTGCTCCCTCTGCTTGTTCCCCCTCTCTCTCCCTTTCTCTGACAGATAAATAAATAAAGTCTCTTAAAAAATTAAATAAATAAAAGAGGTGAGCTCAGATAAAATTTAATAAAGCAACTATCAACTTGTATTTGGGGGTAAATACACTTGTACAATCACATGAGTGGACTAATGAGACAGTCAAGAAGCTAATCTTCAGTTTATTAGTAGAAAGGTAGCATATGAAGGAAAAATGCTGGAAGCACCAAAGTGTTCCTTTTGGAAGAGCCACAGAGAGGACGGGGTGGCCAGTAGACCCATGAGCTGGCTATGGGCAATCAGAGGCTTGTCACCCCCTCTCCTGTCCTTGGAATGAGCTGGCTATGGGCAATCAGAGGCTTGTCACCCCCTCTCCTGTCCTTCTGTCCACTGTTCCTACAGTGGGAATCATTTTCAAGGACAGAACCTTGAGAGAGCCCGTGTTGTTGAGACCATCTGGATGGTGTACGTGACTGGCCACAGTTAAGGGCTCTATATCAACACTTAAGATTCTGGCCAATGGGTGTGAAGATCTGTATGTCTTGAGGCTGCCCAAGACAAGCCTTATAAGTAAATTCTTTTACTTAATACACCTGCTGCCTACCAACCTGGAGTGGCCTGCCTCTTTCTTGGCCTCCCCTTGCCCACTTTGTTTGGGTGCCATTTTATGAAATAAAAGTTCCACGTGCATCAGACCACACCTTCTTTATGGTCTCACTTGTGCATCTCACACTTTACAGAAGCATCCGTACCAGATACAGCAAAAGCACTACAGTATCGAAGTCTTGAAGTGTAACATGTGAGGAAGAGATGATGCGAACGAGAGTATTTATCCTGAGAAGTGTAGAATTATCTGGGGTATATGTAGACAGGTGGTGGGAAAGGGAAACACACATTTTATATCTTGTAATAGTTTAAGCAAGGCTCATGCCAGGGATATTATTTTAAATGACCTCCAGGAGTAGATTTGAAGCCAAGGGCTGAGAACATTAGAGCCACTCTTGGAGAGAGATGTGTTCCCCTTAACTTTTGTTTTCTTCTTGGTTTCCCAAATCATCATGTGTGTTGTACATCATCAAAAAAAATAATCTTGGACCATACATCCTTTAAAAAAATCCCTTGAGCCCTGAGATTCTGTGACTTTGTGATATGAGGACTCGAGGACGATGTTCAAAGACTAGAATGTTTTCAGTCCCTTTGAACTTGAGTCCAGATGCGGGAAGTCCTCCCGCCTGGCATCCAGCTCAGACACCCTCCACTGCCATCCAAACCTCTGCCTTTTCTCCAGCGCTGCCCTGAGGTCTGAAAGGTCAGTGAGCATCTCAGGAACTTCCAGGCAGAAATTGGGCTCTGTGTGTGCCCTCACTAGGATGCACGTTCTTGAGGTTTCTGCACTCCGGGAGAGAGGAAAAGTAGGCCCTGCCAAGGCATTTAGTACTTCGGCAGAAAAAGGAAAACAAAAGTTTGCTGAAAGGAAAAAAAATTTAAGCTATTCTTTTTACTTTGACAGAGTTTCTGTGGGTCCAAGACTTTCTACTGAGTCATCAAGCCAGCGACGACAGAACTGTTTCAACTTACTGGGAGTATTATTTCTGAGTCACAGTAAGTAACATAACAAAGTGCTTTCTTTCTTTTTTTTTTTTGAAGATATCATTTATTTATCTGACACAGAGAGAGAGATCACAAGTAGGCAGAGAAGCAGGCAGGGGCGGGGGGGAAGCAGGCTCCCTGGGAAGCAGAGAGCCCAATGCGGGGCTTGATCCCAGGACCCCGGGATCATGACCAGAGGTGAAGGCAGAGGCTTAACCAACTGAGCCACCCAGGTGCCCCAACAAAGTGCTTTCTGTCACCTAGTACATCTGATCTCTACTTCATAGCTGCACACTCGGTAACAATGATCGTCCTCGCTGCACACCACACTGTATGGAAATACCACAGGGTCAAAGAACTGTTCTAATTCGTGAAAGAAATGTTCAAACATCAGGTCCCTATTTCACAAAGATCCTTTTCTTCCCCCTCAGAAAAAACGCAAAAAGTAAGTAAGACATGACTCATTTGTTACAAGTCCCATGTGTTCACTGCAAATTCCTAGTCAGGCTCTGGAGTTGATGCTTCCCTTCCTCTATTCCCATAGTCTCTGAGTCACCAAGGTTTTTCGATGTTGGCAGGAGAGCCTGTTCCTATGTCCTCATAGGGCTCCACGTGGCTGGGAAGGAATATCGCCCTGGAAGTTGAACCAGGAATGAGTATAAAACCCTTAGATCTAGGCCTCTATGGCCCGATGTTTTGCAAGGCTTCTCAAATTATGAGATGCAAATGGATTTCTTAGGATATTGCTAAAGGCACCCTGTAAATTCAGTAGGTCTGGGGTTGGGCCTGAGAACCTGCATTTTTCTAACAGCTTCTGCCTCTCCTCTAGATAGGGCTCCTCCCCACAGGGGGACTAGTTCACATGATCCAGGCAACTTGCCAACCCAGAGCCCATGTCACTCACTCCTCACCGCACTCGGAGCATCTGGGACTCCAGAATTCCCTGTCTAGACCACTTTCTGGCCAGTGTACACCCTTCCCTGGTCTGTCCTCCCAATGGCAGATCTCCTCAACAGCACGTACACACCTGGATTTATGGGTTAGCCAAGGGTCAGACATTTGGAGGGGCCTTAGCTCTGTGGGCTAGTGTGTGGCCCAGGCCCCCCTTGGTACAGATGGAGATTGGGGAAGCAGGAGAAAAGGGGTGGGCTCTGTACAGAGGAACTTCTTTGTCTCCTTGCCTCAGAAGGCAAATGCTGGGGGTAGTCTTTTGTGTGTTTGTGTAAGTGGCAGGAAGAAATCCCATTCTGTTACAACTTATCCAGATGTTAAAACCACAGACTTGCAGCTTGGATGACTCTAGTTGGTGAGGAGCTATTGCATGTAAAGTGCTTAGAGGAAAGAAAGAACATTTTCTACCCTTTCATGCCACAGCCCTCCCTGGGTGACCACACAGTGTAGGAGACAGTGTATGGGGCTTTGAGGGCCCCACAGCCTTCAGCTGAACCCCCACCGTAACTTCCCACATGAGTCTGAACAAGGCAGTCACCTTCGAGTAAGAGGTCATTCTTTGTCCTTGGTTTCTTGATCTTTGTTATGGGAATAAGAAGCTTTTCCTACTCTCTTCCACATCTTCTCCATATCCACCCAAATTACTCCTCTTTGTTCCTCCTCCTTTAGCTTAAATGCCGCTGTCTTGAGTAGATCAGGCATCTCCAGCTAATCTGGAAGTGACCACATTCCTCTTTCTTTGTACTTTGTCCTTCTGTATTTGTGTTTTGATGAGTGTCCACTGCCCCCCTGGCTCCCACAAGTGGGGATCATGTCTCTTGAATTCTCCAGTTGTGTCCTCTCTATCTGGCCCACAACCTGGCCCCTGGTAGATGCTAAACTTGTGTGTTTAGCAAGTGAGCAAATGACTGTGTGGTTATTATCAAAGTCAGAGATAAAATATACTAAATTACTGGCACAGAGTGGGTTCTTAATCAGTGCCACTGATGGTTTTTCAATGCAGTTGACACCATGATCAGACAGTTTTTTATTTTGTTTCTTCATATACTGTTCGTGGGGGAGAATGGGGTGAATCCGGGACAATTACAGTTTGAACCATCCAAGACAAGAAGGAAAAAATGTGGTGTGATGAACTCCTGGCCCAAACAGCCAGGAGCAGGACACACTTTTTAAAGGCTTCAGAAGTGAAAGATCCATCATTTAAAACAGAGAACAAAACGTACAAGAAGAAAGTTGCATTTGTTCATTGTGCTTCCCCCCGCCACAACTCATACCGCAAGTAGTACACCTTCTTAAAAAGCCTCTGATGCCGGAGGGGAGGTAGGGAGAGGAGGCTGCGTCATGGACATTGGGGAGGGTATGTGCTAGGGTGAGTGCTGGGAAGTGTGTGAGCCTGGCGGTTCACAGACCTGTACCCCTGGGGCGAATAATACATGATACGTTGATAAAAATAGTTAATAAAATAAGCCTCTGGTGAAAGTAATTCCTCCACCCAAGTGCTCACGCTGACATTGTCACCAGCGGTCCCCTTCCCCTTGATATCTGGTGGACGACTTTATCTGTCTCTTTAATATCAACCAGCCCCAATATTCCCTTGTCAAATATTTCTGGGGCCTGCCCTTGAAGAAAGAGACGATTTTCCCAAATCTGTGAACAGGACATTTTTTTTTAATGTCAAAATAAACCATCTGCTTGTACAACTGTTTCTAATTACTTCCCTGCCTGAACTCCGCACTTGAGGGTTTGGTACCAGCACCCCGCCCAGAGCGGTGCCGCTGCCCAGATCCTCGCCAGCAGCTCATCAAGGCGCTCCGGGCTCCCCGTAGAGGCCCGACCTGCACGCGGAGGTGTCTGCGCGTCGGTCTGCAGGCAGCCTGCGGGTGGCACCTTTCCCTGCCGCGCCCGCCCCCCTCCCCACCCGGAGTCCCACCCAGCAGGAGCCCGGCTCGCCTGCACAGCCCGGGAGCTCAGCATGCGTCCCGCAGCCTTCAGCAACTTCTTGCTGCTGGCGTCCTCCCTTCTCTTCGCGGGGCTGTCAGCTGTTCCTCAGAGCTTCTCGCCATCTCTGAGGTAAGTTTGGTTTGTTATTCTTTGAGAGGAACCTGCCCTGCTTTGCGTGGCGGGGCTCAAGTTTGCAGGATGGCTGCCCCGAGCCAAGAGCAGTTAGAAAGCTGGACCCGGGATACACTGTTTCCAACCTGTTCCCATTCCTGTCCGTGTGTGTTACTTCGTGTCTGTCCTTTTACTTTTTTGGTCCTTTTCCGTGTTTGTCCTTTTCCTTTGGAAAAATACCGTGAATAAATATAAAAATATATTTATACGTCTAAGATATATAAATATATTTCCTCCTATTTTACTACCTACCAGGAGAAACTTCTGCTCCGAGACTAATCCCCCTTGTACCCGGGTGTGCTCATACCTTATAAAGCAGAATTGTTTCACAGGGTCTATATTAAATTATTGCATTGCATTTTGAAAGAGACTTTGAGATGCATAATGATAGCCAAACTTTTTAAAAAAGTTTTTTAAAAAGTTTAAAACACTGCTTAATGCAACTTAAAAAAATACGCCCTAGACTAGCCTAAGCCGTATAGTTCTTCCTACATAGTCGCCTCTTCTCATAAAACGGCTGCCCTTGGCCAGCAGCTAGCAATGGGGCTTTTTGAAAGGTACCGAAAAGTCAGCCAGATGTCATCCTTCGCATTTATTTGCATCTAATCTAAACGTGCATATAAGATTCAGTAGCAGGACACCAAGAGGCAGGGCCGGATCTCCCCTGTCCTCCTGGAAGGCGATCCTGTTCCTAGGTGTGCATTTTGGGACCCGGTCATTTCTCTTGCGGTGACCCATGGGTGGCCCCCAGAGAAAGGTGGAACCTCAGACTTCCTTCCTGTGAAGTTGCACGTCGCCATACGAGTGGGCACTGGGAGGAAACGGGCGCTCAGAGTCAAAGGGGAGGCAGCGTCTGCTCTTGACCCTGGCCCTGCTGTGCTTTGCCGCCCTTGCAGGAGCGGGCCTGGGGCCGCGTGCAGGCTGACCCGGGCCGAGTCGGAGCGCCGCTGCCGTGCGCCCGGGCAGCCCCCAGGGGGCGCTCTGTGCCACGGCCGCGGCCGGTGCGACTGCGGGGTCTGCATTTGCCACGTGACGGAGCCCGGCGCGTACTTCGGGCCCCTGTGTGAGTGCCAGGACTGGGTGTGCGAGACCTACGACGGGAGCACCTGCGCAGGTAAGGGGCGGCCGGCGCGCGGCGGGCGCGGGGGGCGCACTCTCCGCGGGGGCTTCTGCCCCTTCCCGGCGAGAGCCTCCGAGGGTCTTTGTTAAGTGACTTTGGGGAGTGACGACCCCCCCCCAATCTTCCTAAGGCTCCTCCACTCTGGGATCGCGTGTTGCAATGCTTTTCCTCCATCCGGCCTAGCGCCCAAACTTCGGTGGAAATAATATGGTTAATACTCACTCACTTAATTATAACTCTCCTTATGACAGATAAACCTCCCACCTTCCTCACAAGGGGGGCCAGTCTGGTGGGCTCCTGCAGCCGGATCTCGAATGTTAACCGTATTTGCAGAGTATACGCCTGTATTTTCTTTTTTTTCAAGGAAAAGCGGGAGAATATTATTTCCCCAAATTGGGGGGGGGGAGGGCAGGTTGTGTCTTTGAACTCTGACTTGCCTTCTTATGCTTGGGATACGGTTCACAGGTAGAAGTGCATGTCAGAACACGGTAACAGGGAAAAAAAAAACCAAGCAATTCAGACTTACTTAGAAGGGATTGCTTTTGTATTGTTTTAGCGGCTTGAATTTTTCAGCTGCAGTGAAACTTGGTATTTTGGAAGGGCGGAGTAAGCATAAATTCATTTCTCTTGTACATTTTAAAGGAGTGATTCAGGTAGTGATCCTGGAATGGGTCAAGATGTTTCTTGGTAGAGAACACCCCTCGCCTGTACCAGCTGCACACGAACGTGCTGCTTGCCTATGTCCGGAGCCTCAGTTGGGTCACTGGGAAGGATCCAGGCGCTCCTTTGGTTCAAGGATGACACGATGCATTCCAACCAGGGTTTGGCAAGTTTGAAGGGGAAAAAAAAAAATCACAGCTTATTTTATCCACAATGTCTTTAAGCATGAGAGTCCAACGCTAATAGAGGGGAAGAAGGAGTTTGTAGCAAAATGGTTTTTCCTTGGCCCCTGGGCCCAGAGATGTCTAGGGAGAATGTTTAATATGCACAGCGCTTGGCAGTGCAAAGGGGTCATGTCAGTAATTTGGAAGGGCTCAGGTGCTTCTTTGTGATTTGTTTACCATGTACAGGCTGGGGCTCAACCCTTTAAAAATACTTAAAATCCACAACTCCTAATTTTAATGTTGTCCGTCCCCCAGGCTGCAGTATTATTAAGGGCAGCCCTTTGGAATGAAAGCTAAGTATTGTCTAATATTTCATTCCAAATTTGACTGTTACCCAGCTTCTCTGGCTTGTACTGCCTCTGGCAAGGTCTCTTCAATATCATGAGTTCTGAACGCATTTTTTCAAGGCATGTTTGAATTGTTCTTTGATTGGAAAGGTAAGAGGTAAGACGCAGTGTTCAGGTGGTGAAACCAGTTACGGGTGCCATCAGGTAAAATGTCCCTGTTGAAGAAGCGTCTCCGGTTCCTTTCTGGAAAGTTCTGCAGAGAGGATGCAATGGCCTCTGGTGCCCTTGTTGATCTCCCATAGAAAGTGATGTTGTTTACCCCTAACATCTGAGTCACTGCGTTCTTTCCTCCCAGATAGGGATGCAGCCCTGAGTCATGCGTGGTTTTGTTTGCATATGTACACATTCCCGTGTAAGGCAAAATGCTTCTCTTTATTTCAAGGCCAAATGAAATAACTGTGTGCCTTTCCCATTCTCCGCTCTGTGACTGATGCCCATCGAGGGCTGCTCCCTCCGGGCCTCGTGCAGGATCTGCCCCTGCAAAAGCTCTGAGGACATTTGCCAGGCGGGTGAGATCTTCGCACACAGCATGCCGTCGGGCTGCCTCGCCAACTTGCCAGCTTGTACAGTGCTTCCAATGGGGTTTCTCCGTTCCATCTTCAAGAACAAGTTCCTCTGTTGCCTCTAGGAAGAGAGAAACGTAGCAAGTCGTCTTTCATGCTTTTATGTGCATGTGGGCCTTTCTTTACCTCTGTAGTGTTTTCTAGAAATGGAGTAGCTTTCGTAGACCTCCCCACCCCTTTGAGGAAAATAAAATCCTGTTCTGATAGGGTGGCCTAGAGTGGCTCATACTCTGGGTTCTGGGGGAGAATTTCTGGGTGTCACATCCCAGCCCCACAAGTAACAGCTGTGTAAACTTGGGCAATTACTTCAACTTTCTGAGCCTTAATGTCTTCATCTGTAAAATGGGAATAACAACAATACCTCCCTTAGAGGATTGTTGTGAGCTCTGACACATGTGAAACTTTTAGAATGGTGTTTTGCACAGAGCGCTCAATATGTATAAATATGTGTACAGGCATATAACAATATTATATATAATATACATAACAATATATATATTATAGATGTATGTATAATATATTATATTATCACAAAGGTGAGCTAGGATGGATGGATGGATGGATGGACAGATCGATGGGGAGATAGATAGATAGCCTAGCTTTGTATTTATTAGACATTTGATGCCACGAGAGCAATTTAGTTTTCTTAATGTAGCCTGGGCCTGTTATTGATCCAAAGCTCAAAAGGTCAGGCCAGGATAATCATTTGGGCCCAGCCCCAGAGCAGCTGTATTAGATACACTTTGAAAGTCATGTCCGTTGGGATTCTTATGCTGTCAATCATAAGAAAGATACTTATTTTCGTTTGAGCCTAGTTGAAAGTGATTACATTTATATTACTGTATAACTAATGTATAATCCGGTGTCCACTTGTAAATGGCACAAGTCTTCCTTGGATTTCTAAAGGTCTGGTCCAGAGATTATTCCTGTGTGGGGGGAGGTCAAAGGAGAAGTAAACTAATTTGGGTGGAATATTTCTTCGAGAAAGAGTAAAAGGTTTGGTTACATAAGACTTTCAGCTAATATTTCAAGGCATCTCTGAATAATCCTTTGAACAGGTGTGATTAAACTTAAATAAAATATTGTGGTTTTAAAAAATCTTTTCTAATCACTTTTGAAATATTTCACTTAAAAGAGTTTCAGTTTTAGTGACCAGGAAGAGCTAATTGAATTGAACTTATCCAATACTTAGGAGGTGCTGTACATTTTACTAGACCCTCTGTTGTTGAAAGGGATAGAAGAATGAGGACAATATAACAACTTCCCATTGAGTAGGGAGATGGAAATACCAAATACCCGTAATACAATGCAGAATATAATTTCTACAAATGTCTATGAGAGTTTCATTGAGCAGGAATTAAATGCTGTGGCTAAAGTCCTTAAGAAAGAGGTAACTTTTGACACAAATCCTTGTGCTCATGTGTGTCCGGGGACCCTTAGTCTTCCTACCATGTCCATCCTTCCGTGCAGTGCAGGAATGCTACCGTGTATGAATGGCAAGAGAGAGCTGTGCCAGCCCCTGTTAGTACCTGGCTCTTCTTACACTTTATCCAGGATGCAAGTACTGAGTCTTTTCCTTCCTTCCAGAGCTCATTGTCGTGGTCTAATTTCCCTGCCCCTAGTCTTTCCCACACCACTGCCGATAAGGAATTCCAGGCTTCTGGGCTGGATCTTAAAGAGTGACTGATTGCCCCCCAGTTGCCTACATTCAGTGCTTGACACGATCACTTGCCAGCTCTGGAGCTCTGTGCAAGTTACTCAAGTTTTTGCCACTCCTGTTTCCTTATTTATGAAATAGGGATAATAACATTATCAATGGGATTAATAATTATGCTAAAACACACGAGTGATTAGTGAGTGATTGGAGTTACATGCTTATGTTAGAGGCCTCTCTTTTACCCTAGCTTGATACTTGGTCCTAAAATATTAACTACCAAAGAAATGGTTTTCTTTCCATATTATATCTTCCTCTGGGTTTAAACCTATGTTCGCCTTTCCTCCTTTGATTATCAGTGAATTTTTGGAACTATCTCCCTGCAGACATCATGCCTTCTCCATAGTGTCGAGGCTGGAGAACTTTCAGCTCTGACCATCTCAAGCCTGAGACTCACTGGGTCATGTTCCAGCTTGCTGGAAGTCTAAGATTCTGACCCTGGTTTCTGTTTTCATCTCAGGAACTTGACTTTTGTGTTCTTGTCCCTGAAATCTTCACTCTGATTTATGGCTCTAGAGCCATGCCCTAAATAGTGTGTGAATAGTGTTTGAATCTGGCATTTTTACTCATTTTCTTTACCGAAAACCCTAAGATTTCTGCACATTTGCAGAGTTTACACTCAGTGCCTGGTTCCTGCTGATTCTTGCCTCCCCGGAGATGTCTGTATTTCCTGGCTGTTCATCTCCTTCAAAGCTTTGTTCTCACGTGGGTTGATCCCAGAACCCACTCCTTCAACTTACAAAAATAGTAAAAGCAGCACAGCACAAAACAAAAAACAGCTCACCTTTGCAGAGTTTTTGAGTTCAGTTAACCTAACTGAATGTCCTGGAGACACGGGAGATGGGGTAGTTTAATCACAGATGTGTAAACAACTTCAGATTGAATAGTAATCATTCTGGTTCTTAAATCTCCCAGTTTTTTCAACCACGCCTCCTTCTTAGAGCTAAGGGTGGACATATGATGGAATTCTGGCTTGAAGATTTGTAAGTGGAGGTGTTATAGGGGAACTCAAAGGGAGCTGAACCGCGGGGATGTATTTGTTTTGCCCATCTGCCCTCCTTCCTGCCTAGAACGGACCATTTGGGTCCAGAGCCCATTTGGATCCAGAGATGAACATGGCGGCCACCTATGGGGACGGCAGGAAACCCGGCTTTCGGGAAGGTCGTGGAGCTGACACATCAGTCCTGGACTGCCTGCCTCTGGTCGGTTTTTGCACATAAACATAATAAACTTTTGTTGAAGTCCCTGTCACCTGCCTTTCTTGCTGTGGGGACTCCAGCAGTTTTGGTAAATTCTATAAGACTTGGTTTGTTCATCTCTGAAATGGGATATAATGAACACTCTGGAGAGAGGTATTGCAGACTTTAAGTGAGAAAATACACATGAAGCATCTAATAAAATATCCGTGTAACTGTCATCCCCAATGGGAGTTGTTAGTACCATTATTAACCTTGACTCTCTGAGGGGAATATACTAAGGCCAAAGGGAATATGTCTTTGCTTTAAGTGTATTTACTAGTAATTGAGTGACCAGTGATGGACGTGTATTCCCTGTACCTATTTCTATATGCAGCATCTACTGCTTTTTTTACTAGCTATTTTTATGGGGGTATTATTTCTATGAGAAGAGGTAATTTTTCAAAATCTGGTGACCAGAAATGAAATTACCAGAGAGAATACATTGTTTATGTATTAAAATATTTTTTAAGTTGTCTGTTTATTTATCAGTATTTAAAATTTATTAAAACATCACACATGTCCGCTACAGAATCTCAAGCAATACATAAATGCATCGATAGAAGTCAGTACAGTGAGGTTGGATTTTATCCAGAAAAGAGACTCTACATCCACACAAAATCGGACATTTGACGTTACATGTGACTTCACATCATCACACCATCTCCCAGTCTAGCATGGTAAATACTAGTAAATGAGTGTTTATTCCATGGCTGTTTCTGTGTTTCCTCCATTTTTGGCTTTTGGCTGGATCTGAGAGGAGTAGTAGCTGGAGTGTTCTTTCGGGGCCCTTCAGCTCACTAGGAGACGCCCGGCAAGAGCATCAGCCCATGGAAGTCCCATCTCTTTTACATTCCCTCTTCACTCCCACTTGGGACTCCCCCTCACTGAATGGAATGACAGAATCTCTACACTATTTATATGATTATTCTCTCTTCCTTTATTGCCAAGTATTTACCTTCAATGCCTAAGCACATATAATTTAATTCAGGTGAGTTAGATTTGTGTGTGCTGGGAGACCTCTTTCGTCTGGTCTTCAGCATAACCCCTGGAGTTAATCAATATTTAATGTGGGGCGCGTACTTGCCTGTTTTCCCATGGTTATGTACATGCGTGTGTTGTAAACATGTGAACACACACCCTCCCAGGTCTGTTTCTCTCCCTCTCTTGCTTCCCCCCTCCCTTAAGAATATATCGCTGCTCTCATTCTAGCTTAATAATATATAGGATTAAGACTTTTTATGGGTGTATGATGTCCTATAGTAGGGATACATTGCTTTATTAAACGATTTGCCTATTAGTAAATGTTCCAGTGGCTTCCGTGTTTTGCTATTGTTGGTTTCTTTTTTAATATAGGAGGACTTTAAGCAGTATTTTCAGAATCCAATTTAAAATTGTGTACACGGATGTGCACACAGCTTGTATCTCTCTTGTTCTTTCATGGACATGCAGACATTTCCAGTAAGAGTGAGTTGGGTCCCCAGGCATGTGGGAGGGAGTCGTAGGCCAACAGAACTGTTAATAAAAGTGTCTTCATACGTTGCTGATCTTGGCGAAGGGAAACTTTAAATCAAGTGGAACTGGGAGATCTGAAGCCTTTGTCCTTAGGGAAATTTAGATTCCAAAGCTGGTGTGGGATTCAAGGTCAAGAGACACATCTGAGGAGGAGGAGAAATATGGTACAGCAGAGAATGAGAATACCGAGGGGATTTACCGGGGCATTTTTAGGCCTCCGCATGGGTAAATTCTCAGGCTATCTTCCATTACTCCTTAAATTGATAAAGATAGAGAGCTGCAAGGAGGTTGCAAATCTCATTTTCTTTGGAAAAGAGTGCTTTGTCTTTTCAAGGATCACATTTCCTGGCAAATAAGAAACTATATTTTGTAATAGAACTCATTCTTCTGTCTACTCTAAATCATCTTACTTAAGGCTGGGTAGAAGAATGACGGCTTTATAAAGGAAAAGAAAAATAAGACCTTTATAAGGATGCTCACTGGCTTGACCCTTCAGTCCTAACTTAGGCCGTAAGACAAGTTTCTCTGCCAAGAGCCCTCTCATCCTAATTGTATATAGTCACTAGTTCAAGATTCAAATTATTCCAAGTGAATAGTTACCCATTCTAGTTTTCTGTTTTATCTGGATACTTCCTGGGGAAAGGCAGGCCAAAAAACATTTTTTTTTTTAAGAGGTCAGTGAGTTTTGATATTGCTTAGAAACTTCTCTTATGGCAAGGCCTTAACTGTAAATCATGATTTAGTCAATGAGAGAGAGTAAGAAGCCAAAATCAGAAAATCAAAACATGGCAAATGTATTTCCTTATTGGCCATTACTGCTTTGTCAAAGCTATCATTTTCTGCTGTGCAAAATAGTTAGACAAAACCAGTAATTTTTCTAAACAAAATGATTTGGCCATTTGTGCCTTTCCTCTCCAAAATATAAAAGGCAAGTTACAGATTTTTTCTTCTCTCTCTCTCTTTATTATTATTTTTTTTTTCGCTTTCTTGGTCAACATCATTAGTTGTATAAGCTCCAAGAGTCATCTTGACATGAAATAATTCATTTGTTTTAAGAAGGAAAATATTTGATTCTAGCTGTGTCCTGGATAGATTTCAGTTGCCTGCTTAGAGGAATCTGAGTTTTAAAAATTAAAGCTGTGTTAGTAATGCACGAGAATAATGGGAAAATGTCTATGTCTATTTGAGTATGCTTTGCTGGAAAATATTTTTGTACATATGAATTCATTCAATTCTCATACAACTTTTAAGAGGTAGTCAAAATTTTTATTCTCCAGCTATCACATTAAGGGACCCTGAGAAAAAATTACTACTGCCCCCAAATTGGGAGGAGGCTTCTCCTCAAACATATTAAAGTTGTCCTGAAACCACATATTTAGGGAAAATATTTTCATGAACTTGGAGTCCTGAAATAACATAATTTTGAAGGACCTTATTTTTATATTTAAAATTATATATATATATTGATTTTTTTCTTGGAAGAGCAGATTTTCATTCCCATTTCTGCCTTATACCAGGGATAATGCACCTAAAAGCTCCAATACTGGGCAGAAGAACACTTTATTCATTTAATATCAAAAGAAGTCTGGGTAGCAGAAAGCATTGGGACTAACTCTCATACCAACAAAGAACATTTCTCTCACTGTAACTGATATTCTTAGAGGGATCGCACTTACCACCAACTCTTATCAAAATAAAGGTTCTCCAGAGTTAGCAAGAAGAGAAACTTTCTGTAACCTTTGATTTTCCTGGTCTGCAAGAGTCAAAGAAAATGGAGATAGGAGAGTTGAATATATATTTGTTACTTTCATGGGCATTGACTAGTGTTATTTTGGCTACCAAGAGTAAATCACATTTCGGGGCACCTAGGTGGCAAAATTCGTTGAGTGTCCAACTCTTCATTTTGGCTCAAGTCATGATCTTAGGGTCATGGGGTCGAGCCCCATGTGGGGCTCTGCGCTTTGTGGGGAGTCTGCTTGAGATTCTCTCTCCCTCTCCCCCTGCTCCTCCCCCACTGCCCTGTGCCTGCTCTCTCTCAAATAAATCAATCTTAAAAAAAAAAAAAAGAATAAATCACACTTGAGATTATCTTTTGCTCTTATAAAATTATTCATAATATGAAATCCAGACTTTGAAATAACATGCAATTCTATGAACATATATATACACACATATATATATGTATATATATGTATATATACATAACACCTTTTTGAGAACAAACCAATGGCAATTAGCAGAAATTCACAGTGATGGAAGATAGTGTCTATAAAAAAGTGAACTTTTTTTTTTTTTAAGATTTTACCCATTTATTTGACACAGAGAGACACAGTGAGAGAAGGAACACAAACGGGGGGGGGGGGACCAGGGAAGGGAGAAGCAGGCTCCCCACTTAACAGGAACCCTGATGTGGGGCTCGATCCCAGGACCCTGGGATCCTGACCTGAGCCTAAGGCAGTTGCTTAAGGACTGAGCCACCCAGGCGCCCCAACAAGTGAACAGTTTTGACTGGATCATCGCAGGGGTGCCCTTTACTCTTCAGAGGTACGTATGTCACTCATCAATCTGCCTAGGATTCTTGAAATTCTACTTCTATATTTCATCCCTGCCAATATGCTCCCTGTAGAATTTTAAGGCTTAAGAGTGACAATTTGCTGATCTGTTAATAAATAATGTAGTCTCTTTCTCCTTTGGGAAAGCTAAGTGAGGGGTTTGGATGGGATGGAACCGCACAGGCCCACTGCTCTGGAAAGTGGCTGATAATTGGAATTAGAAAGCAAAACAAATTGCTCTTTCTCCACCGTTGTTACTTATTGTGTGACCTTGTGTAAGTCACTTGGCTTCTCTGAGCTTCAGTTAAGTTAAATTCAAGAGCATTTATTAAACGTCTCCAGAAAGATGACTAGCAGAGGGTGGGGCGGTGGTAGCTGGGAGATCGGAGCCATCAGAAAGCAGTGGGTGCTGAATCCAGGGCCCTCTGTTTCAGGAAAGGGGTGGGAAGATTTTCATTTCAGACAGTTGGCCGCTACCAAGAGATGTCCTGTGACATTCAGCTTGCCTTGAAAGCTTTACTTTGAGAATTTTTACAACTCTCACTCTCATAAATTATTATTTAATGAGTGCCCAATGCCTATGATACCTTCCTATATTGTAATATAGGCATTAACATTCTGTAACGTAGACTTGGCGTTTGTTAAATTCCCAACTATCAGTACATAGCCAATTAAAATACAATAAAAGAATATTTGTGCACATCTTGAAATATACCCCCAAAGTAAATATCAAAAGCCATATCAAAGCCATAATCGTCAAATCAGAAACCAAGGCGGTCTGTGCTGCCCTCTGTGTGGGACAGAACTAGTCAAACTAGGGAGAGAACCGAGTGTGAGTTACAAGAACCACTGGCGAATCATGGGTATGCGGTTATTTGGAGGAAATAATGATGGTTTGGAAAACAATTCCTTTCTAGAAGGGCAACATTATATGGGATGCACTTTAAAAAAATGTCTGTTTTGGGGGCACCTGGTTGCTCAGTGGGTTAAAGCCTCTGCCTTTGGCTCAGGTCATGATCTCAGGGTCCTGGGATCGAGCCCCGCGTCGGGGTCTCTGCTCTGCGGGGAGCCTGTTTCCCCCTCTCTCTCTGCCTGCCTCTCTGCCTCCTTGTGATCTCTGTCAAATAAATAAATAAAGTCCTTGAAAAAAAGCCTGCTTAACTGTAATAATGGATCTCATAGTGATAGTGTGGCATCGAGATAAGGTAATGATAACACAGCTACTATTTATTTAGGATTTGCTGTATGCCTCTTGTGCTCAGTTCTCACAGTAAGCCTACTGGGTGAGTCGTCTTGCGGTTCTAAAGATTCTAAAGACAACAAGCTGAGGCTGAGAAAGATTAAATGGAAAGTTTAAGATCATACTGTCTGACACCATAAGGTGTGCCATCAGTCACTGTCATATTGACTCACAGCATTTAGCAGAGTGCCACTAGGTAACAGATGCCTAAGGATATTTAAATTTCTTTCCTGCAATTTCTGATGAGTGTATGCGGTACTAATCCATAATGACCAGGTGCTTTTTCCCCAGGTGAAACTGTGAGAAGCAGAACAGCGAGAAGATTGAAGGAGAAGGACCCTCCAGGTTCAAAAATTGGCTCTGCCCATTATGAACTACATAATCTTGGGGAGTTAATAAACTCCCCCTTGCCTCTGTTTCTTCCTCTCCTAGTGTGACTGGGAGAGTAAAGACCCAGGAAAATCCCTGGCTTATCGAAATTGCTCATCAGCAGTTACTTTTACTGTTATTGGTCTTATTACCAGGCTGTTCCTATATTACTATAATTATATGATGCACTCCTCAAGGGCGGCAGCGGATTTTCTCTAATATCGTCTCTTAAGACTTTATTGTTACTGCTGCAAGAATGCCGCATTACAAACTACCCCGATATTCAGTGGCTTACCAGAAAACACCAAAACCTACCTTTTTTGTCCATCTTTGGTGTGTGGTTCACGACTCAGCCGGGCAAGGCTGGATCCCAGGGTGTGGGCTGAGTTCCACGTTATTCTTCTGCTCTCGGGGTATGCTTTTGTCGTGGTGGGTCTGGAGCACTAGAGGATAAGAGGAAATACTCGGTGTTCTTGAGTCGCCTGCACATTATGTCCACAAACTACTGGGCAAAGGGAGTGACCCATACCTGTGCTCTGCCTTCTCCTGGACTCTGCAAGGTATCATGGCGGGACAGGATTCAGCTCGTGGCAGCAATTACTCCATCAGCCACGAGATTTAACATAGGTATTCTGATGTCGTGGCTCCTCAGTGAAATTAGTTGATTGATGTGATTATAAATATCTAATATTTAAATTTAATTTGGAGGTAAATATGTTTCAGTTTTAAATGTAACCATATTAATTATACAGGAAATTATATTGATTTTTCTGAAGGGGTAAGAAAATTAAAAAGAGACGAGCAAAAATATATCCAGCAGCTAATCTCTAGTGAGGGAATTCATATGAATCTCATAAAAATGAACTCCCTAAATATAGACTTAATGTCCTGTGAGTCAAAGGGGAAGTGTTTCTTTCCACTGTACTTAACTATACCCAGTCTGTCATCTTATGACATATTTCAGTCTTTGCATAAATGCGTTCTCCAAATGCCATAAAACACAGCGGTTTTAGGAAACCCAGAATATTGATATATTGCACGAGGCAGGTTAATAGTTGTCTGTTTTCATATGCACACTTAGTAAGCCACGTACTACTTTTTGCTAAATTACTCGTTTTAATGTTCATGCATTTTTCTACTTTAAAAGAATGTTTTATGTAGAATAATGTGTCTGGTTACTTGAATAAGCTGTTTTTGGAGTTTCTTTTCTGAGAACTTCAAAAGAGCAGTGGAATCAGTCAACCTATTTGGTATTATTTGGATTTCTGTTTTTCAGATTTTAAACAACATAATTCATTTATTGAAAGAAGAAAATAATGTAAACAGTTTTAGACCGTGTGAGCAGTCCCACGGCTATTGATTGGTCAGTCAACCATTGTAAACTGACAACATTGTTAGGTACATCATTAACTTAATGGAGAATGTATTTCCTGTTTCTAATGAGGAACTAGAGATCCTTTAGGGATTAATTTTTCATAAACTTTGATTTTGAAATTCAAGATACTTACAGTTTTATTTGAAGTCCATAAGAGTATAAATATCTTTGACAAAAGTATGTGTGTAATTATTAGAAAGTGTGTGTGTATAAATTAGTCACTATCTTTAAGAGTTGAAACTCTGGGGGTGCCTGGGTGGCTGGGTCAGTTAAGCTTCTGACTCTTGATTTCAGCTGAGGTCATGATCTCAAGGTCGTGATCTCAAGGTCATGAGATCCAGCCCCAGGTCCATCCAGCTCCACACTCAGTGTGGAGCCCGCTTGACATTCTCTCTCTACTTCTGCTCCTCACCCCCTCAAACAAATAAGTAAATAAAATCTAAAAAAAAAAAAAAAAGAATTGAAGCTCTGAAAGTGGACTGCTTTCTCATATATAAAGATCCAAGAATTTATATGTAAAGATATAAAAGAGAAGATGTACATATTGGTGGTGTATGTGTATAATTACTGTGTCATTTTTATGTTCACTTACCAGGTATTTTTGAAGCAATTACGTGAATTAGATTCTTCATTGGTAGCTGTAGGGGCTATAAAGATGAAAAGGTACAAGTCTTTTTTCTTAGGAAATGGAGTGGTGGGTTTGCAATATAGTAGAAAGCAGTATTAAAGAAGTGCAAAGTGGCACGCATAGGAGGAGTCTGAGCTGTTTTGAAAATAAGGAAGAGATTACCTAGTGGGTATGAGAGGATTGGCATTGGCTAGAGGAAGGAAATAAGCAAAATCTGAAGGTGAACGTCATGGACGCTAGTCGTGCTCACTTAGGTCAATGGGTGCTTTCAGAAGAGTCATCCGGGAGAAGTCTGCAGAGATAATTGGGAGCAGCTCATAGGGAGCCTTTCAATACCAAAGGAAAAAATGACTATGGACCGGTAATGACCTTGGCAGGTAATGATGAGCAGAGATTGGCTTTTCCAGGTGGACATATCAGGGACATTGGTTTTAAGATCAATGAGCAGACAGAAGTCTTTAAGTGGACAGAACAATGAGAAAGCTATTTTAATAGCCAATGGTGAAACCTAAGAATATTCTGAGTTGTGGTGACCCTAGAAAGAAAAACCGGAAGGGGAGAGGAGGCCCGGTAGATTGATATGATGGAATTGGCAGGAATCAAGGGTGGAACTGGGGAGGTAGGCACAAGACCTATTGGGTAAATGTGAACTGTTGTGGTCATCCTGGTTTCCAAATATTCCAAGTCCTGCACCTTCCCTTCCCGCCTCCCCCAGAGACACCTGGGCCTCTTCCTAACTGGAAACGAAAGGGTTAAGTCTCTGCTTCCCAGAGAACTCCTGTCCTGCTCTGGTATGTCCTGCCCTGGTGTTCAGCACTGGTGCTTTTTGCTCATTCCTGGTTAAATACTTCAAATATCTGCCACCTGGGAGAGTAGCAGGGGCTCTATCAGGGCCATCCATAGGAAATGGAAAAGGCAGTGTTTTTGAGGGCAAAGGGGGCAGGAACAACTGTTTGTAAAACAGCCACCTGAAGGTGTCCACTGGTGGCCAAAGAGCTACATGAACTCCCAAAGATGGCGGTGTATCACATAATGAATGGGTGCTAAGGCCCAGAAGACCAGAACTGTAACGACTCCTGCACAGATTTGCTACATCCAGATAAGTTTCTAGTTACTTCAATACATATTCTTATTTTGGGGTGTCTAGAACACTTTGACTCCTTAGACATAGGTAACCATCTCTCATCAGGATAGCAAAAGACGAACAAGAAATGAAATTATGGGTTGTATGTGAAACAAACACTAGGTGCAACTCGTCATTTAGGGTTTTTATTGTCTCCAAAGTAAAATCAGATCTGTCTTGGTAATTATATTTATTATGTAAAAAAACCTTCAATTTAAGTTCATCAAAATAAAATTCCACCTGAAAATACCAGAAACTTTCTGTTATTCCGAAAAGAAATCTAAGTATTAGTTTTTGTGTACCTCCGATATTTGATTACAAATGCTATGAAATTTCACTGTAGCATAGAATAAAGTAGATAAAACTTAGATTATGAGATGTATGCTATTCTAATAATAGCCTTGTGAGTTGCCTTCATATGCTTCTAATGTCTAAACTCTGAGATGGAGGCTTATTTAGGGGGCAGATGTCTTCCAAATACTCATAGGTGTATCAGGTAGGACATCTTCTTGGGGTCCGAGTAATAGAAAACTGAACACACACATGCTTAAGAAAGGAAAAATTACAATTTGCCAGCCCACTTAAATGAAATACTTAGGACAGTGTTTCTCAAAGTGTTTTCTTCTTCTGCTTTTTTTTTTTTTTTAATGATTTTATTTGTGTAGAAAGAGAGAGTGAGAGAGCATGTGCTGGGGGAGGGGCAGAGGGAGAAGCAGAGTCTCCATGGAACAGAGAGCCAGATGTGGGGCTCTCTTCCAGGACCCTGGGATCATGACCTGAGCCAGAGGCAGGTGCTTAACTGACTGATCCACCCAAGTGCCCCTCAAAGTATATTCTTGAGCCAGCATCAACTGAGTACTTGTTAGAAATGCAGATTCTAAGTGTCTTCCCATGCACGCTCTTCCCAGTGTACTGCATCAGAAACTCACTGTGGGGCTCAGCCATCTCTCTTCATAAACAAGCCCTCTGGGTTGTTTTGATACATAGTAAAAATTGAGAAACAGTGGTCTAGAACTTAATCTGTCTTCAGGTGCAACTCAATTTAGGGCTCCAAGGGTACCACCAGGATCTGCTTGTGGGCTCTGTCTCCCCTGGATTAGCCCCATTTCCAGGCTTCCCATGGTGATGAAGACAGCTTTAGCTACCTATCATCACAACATCCTGCCCAGTAGGTAAGAGAAATGATTTCACCTTGAACTGAGTCTTTGATACGGGATGGAAATCTGGAGGGTAACTACATGGGTTAATATAGATGGTATATTTTTTATTTTTTTTTTCAGATCTCTTTAAAAAGAGATAGAGGGAGAGGCATGTGATTTCCAAAAAAACAAAAAAAAAAAAAAAAAAAAGAGCAGGGAGGAGACAGTGGAGAAAAGCAGATTAGGTGACTGGGGTAATAAAAACTATGTGAGAAATGAGAGGTTATGGTAAATAGCAAAACAGGATTTTAATATTTTAAAAATCTAAGCCCCTTGCAGCCTTAAAACTTCATAAGCTATTTAATATCATGTTTAATATTATAAAATAATAGTAATGATGGTAATTACTCATGATAATTGCTATTCTTTCCTGGCTATGTTACTATTCATTTATTTAATCAATGCACGTTTAATACAGTTAGGGACATAAGCACATTTCCAGAGTCCCACGTTTTACTTAGGTTCATTTTAACACAGAAATGGTCATTTTGTAGATTTCAAATGTCACCTTTTTTTTAATGCTTTCTAAATTGCATCAACCAAATGGGGAAGAATATTTTTAAAAATACCTAAAGAACTACCAAAATACATTCTGAAGGTCAATATTTATAATTAAACATTCTTTATGATACCTTTCCGTGATATCTCTTGCTTCAGGGTACTCCCAATTATTTTGACAACCCGTCTTATTTTTTGTGGCTGTATCTTTAATAGATAATATGTGCAAGTTTAGCACATTACCTGAACACATTAAATTTCATAAGAGAAATATGTAGTTAGAACTCCAGGGCAGGTGTTGTGATCCTGTCAAATTGCTCAAGCTAATTTCGAGCCATGTCAGGTCAGTTGCTGGGAAACGTTTGAGGAGCACAGAAATTATATGGGGCCTGTTGATAACAGCTTGTCCTTATACTGTGACCTAAAATAATACCAAACCTGCCACCTTACCAACCCTTTTGCTAACGTAGAGGATTGGCAGTTTGCACCAACATCACTAAAAAAGAGGAAATTAGAAGGATTTCCAAATATGCTTGCAATCGTTGAAAAGTTGGCAGGGAAAACATAAAGTTGGCAATTAAAATTATGTTTGCAAAAAAATTCTTTTATAGATATATCTGATGCCTAAATTGTTTCAGTTGTGTTTCACAAGTTTGGGTGACCCTAAGGATTAGCTGCGGTGTTTTTCTGTCATCAGTTCCTAAACCTTCTTCTGGAGGAGCGCATTTCATGAATGTGTGTGTTGAACCAGCCTACCAGGTAACTGTCAGGCTCAGATGAAGCACTGGCCCAAAGTAAGGAACTTGTATACTTTTCAAGGAAATGAATGTGGGGAGCTTACAGAAATATAGCCAATCTCAGCTTACACATTTTATTTCTTTCCTGTTATTTCAGGTTGGAAGGAAGGGTTAACCTCCCTAACTCAGATGGTGCTGGGAAAGATGAATGGTTAACTAGGTTTAGGTTCCGTGCGCACTTGGCAAGGGGGGGCTGCATGCGGAAAGGCTGAGACCACGGGGGGCAGTGATAATAGAAATCTTGGGGTTTTGAGGAGGAAATCAAGTGGCCCTTGGCTGGGATAGGAGAGGGGGTACTGAGGAGGAAATTGATTGGGGGCCCCAGGAAATGGAGATACTGACATTTGGCTTACACAAGCCCTGCCTCTCAGACCAGGGAACCAGCCCTTGCACCGGCAAGCGGGCGAGTATGTCTTTACAAAGGAGGCTGGAGTCAAATGAGAAGTAGCTTTCTGTACTGGAAGTTTGGAAGGCATGGTTTTTTCAGAACAGACTGCCTATTCTGTTGTGTCATTTTAAACGGAGTAGAGTCAACAGACTTTACATCTTGACTTGAGAGAGTGGAGGGCATTTCAGAGTTCACGCGTTTACTTTTAAGTAGTGGGGGGGCAGAGGGAGAGGGGGAGAGAGAACTGCAAGCAGACTCCGAGCGGAGCGTGGAGCCCGACGTGGGGCTCGATCTCACAACCCTGGGATCACAGCCTGAGCCGGAATCAAGAGTCCAAAGCTCAACCGACCGAGCCACCCAGATGCCCCCGTTATGGGCTTTGTAACCAGGAAGACTTAAGCTGACTCTGCACTCCACCATGTGAGATCTGGTGAGGATGTAAAGCTTTGAAGCCGGACAGCATTTTTTTGTCTATAAGCTGAAGAACAGGACATTTGAATTGAAGGGGCTCTTGGTTGAGCAGATACTGTGTGCCCGGACGTTCTGCTAGGGATCCTAGATATTGTTAATGGAATTCCCTCTGCAGTCTTTTGAGAGAAGCATTACTGTGCTCTGACAACAGGGATAACGCTGTTTCTTCAAACAGGATTTTGGGCCATAATTAATGACACTAAGCAAACAAACAAAAATCATGTTCCAGAGTAGGGATCAAACTCTACTTCTTTTGAGAAGTAAACTATATATAGCTTTAAGATGAGAGGTGTTTTTTTTTTTTTTTTTTCACCCAATTTCCACCCATTCCATTTTTATGGAACCATTCCTCATCTATTAACACGTGGCATTTATAAGTCAGTATATTGCAATTCCCTTTCAGTGCTTTGGCATGTGTCTTGGAAAGACCAGATGGTGTAGTTGAATATTTATGGGCTTCAGGGTTAGAAAAATACTGGATCTATAGAATCTTGTCTACCTTGGATTGGCTGTGCAACACTGAGCAGGTTATCTTACCTCTTCCAAGCCTATTTCTCGTAGGAGGAATGGGAATCATCTCACAGTGTCTTTACGAAGATTAAGTGAAACAATGTGAGGTGACCCATCACGGGGATTAACAAGCGTCGGATAATATTTTAAATGAAATATACTTGAACAAAAGCGTGCAGAATAATTGTTTGCAAATGCCAGTCCTTGCATCTGTTGCAGAGAGATTAGTTTTCTGAAATGTGTGAATGGAAATAACGTTAGAGCGGTAGACTTTTCAGGGATATCTGGTAAGATCCATTTTGAACAAAGGGAGTGAGTGAGCTTTTGTTTTATTCTTTTCACACTAAAGGGAAAAAAGCCTGAATGTACTGCTGAGGATAAGGTCAGTGGCATCAAAGGACACTAAAATCCTGAAGCACATGGATAAAATAACATTCAGTTTGTCTAACTCTGGTGAAAAAATAGGAACCAGTCAGAGGTGCACTGAAAGGTCTCGGTACATGGATTGCTAGCTTTCAGAACAAGTAAAAGACAAATGTTTTCATTTCAGATTTTGTCTCAAGCCCTTATTTGTGTCAAGGGGAGCATTTAATAATAATGTGTTTCATGCAATTTAGTGGCATCTTGTTATGGATGGGCAGTTTGTCCCCTCGAAATTCATATTAAAACCCTAATGCCCGATATGATGGTATTGGGAGATGGGCCTTTGGAAGGTGAATAGATCATGAGGGTAGATCCCCCATGACGGGTTTGTGGCCATTTCTGAGAAGGGGAAGAGGCGCCAGTGGTCTCTTTCTGTACTATGTGAGGATATGGTGAGAAGACGCTGGTCTCCCCAAGAGACAAAGCTGCCGGCCTTTGACCTCCCAGCCTCCACACCGTGAGAAAGAAATTTCTGTGCCTCCAAACTGTGAGAAAGAAATTTCTGTTGTGTAAGCCACTCAGTCTGTGGTATTTTGTTATAGTAGCCCAAGCTGACCAAAACACACTTAAGGAGCTGCTGTTTTGCAGAGTCCTCTTAAGCAAGAAGGGGCAGCCCACCCCTGAAGCCCATGAAGCCGAGACTGATTAAAATAATGCTCTACACAGTGGGGTGAGTAGTTTGCTGTTCACGCTCAGGGCAGAAAACCATTCATTCTGGCTGGGATGATCGTACAGGTGGAGTACCCTTTGAGCAGGACTTGAAGAATGCAAGGGATTGTATCTCTGGGGTGTGATAGCTTCAGAGGGGTAGGAACTTGTAAATGGGGCAGAATACACTACAAATAAATGTATTGACCAAAGACGACAAACCTAAACACATAGGCCAAGCAACAGCTTTGGTTCTGTTTATCCTCTTGCTTCAGATTTTAGTCTGATGGATCTGCAGGGGAAGGGGGCAGAGTTTCTTGGTCATTAGAGAAGCATCACTGAATAACATGTTCTTCTGTGGATAAGCTGGGATTTCCTTAGTTTTCTGGGCATCAGCATTGCCCCAAAGCCAAAGACATTTATTGACATTTAGTAAAGACCTTTAAAGTTTCTTTTCACACTGGATCCATTGTTAATAAGCGGTGTACTAGCATTTTGCAGGTGTAGGATTTTTCTGTTTCTGGCAGAAAAGTCTATAGGAATGATCTTTTTTAAGGTTCTAGAGACTCTTTAATGCAATCATTTTCTAAAAGATTTTATTTATTTATTTATTTGAGATAGAGTGAGAGAGGGAACACGAGCAGGGGGAGAGGCAGACTGAGAAGCAGACCCTCTGCTGAGCTGGGAGCCTGAGGCGGGGCTCGATTCCAGGACCCTGGGATCATGACCTGAGGCGAAGGCAGAGGCTTAACCCACTGAGCCACCCAGGTGCCCCTTGCTCAATCATTTGTAGGTGCTTCTATGTCTTCACATTCTTTTTTCAAGTTTCAATTCAACTTAATTAACATACAGTGTATTAGTTTCAGAGACAGAATTTAGTGATTCACCAGTTGCATGTAACACCCACTGGTAATTACATCACATTAGCCCTCCTTAGTGCCCATTACCCTGTTGTCCCATCCCCCACCCTGTCCCCTCCAGCAACTCTGTTTGTTTCCAGTAGTAAAGAGTCTCTTATGGCTTGTCTCCTTCTCTGTTTTTTTTTTTTTTTTCTTATTTTTCCTTCCTGCCCTCTATGTTCATCTGTTTCTTAAATTCCACATGGGAGTAAAATCACGTGATATTTGTCTTTCTCTGACTGAATTATTTTGCTTTGCAAAATAAGTTTCACCCACGTCACTGCAAATGGCAAGATTTCATTCTTTTTGATGGCTGAGTCATATTCCATTGTGTGTGTATACCTGTATTTCTATCTGCCTATCTCTGTCTTTATCAATCTATCTATCTATACATATATATCGCATCTTCTTTATCCATTCTTTTGTTGATGGACATCTGGGCTCTTTCTGATTGTGGCTGTTGTGAACATTGCTGCTATAAACATTAGGGTGCAGGTGCCCCTTTGAGCCACTGTTTGTGTTCTTTGGATAAATACCTGATAGTGCAATTGCTGGGCTGTAGGGTAGCTCCATTTTTAATATAAATCATTGTGAGTTAAAGGTGCTTGAATTTGGTCATTCATGGATCTCTGTCTGGTTCTTTCTCTCTAATGCCCTGGTCCCCTTCACAGTCATTCTCCCCTGCCAGGCCAGCAGGATGGACTCAGGAATCTTCTCCTATCTCCTTAGACCTTTGTATCCTCCCTGTCATGGAAACTATCTACCTTATAAGGCTGAGAGCTCCCAATTAACTCAGTTTTTTTTTTCTTTTTTTGCTTTCTCATCACAAGAAGATCTATGTAAGCAGTAAGCAGGTATACACTGTGAAGTTTTATTCAGATTGAAGAGACCTAAGATTAGAAAAACTGTGGTAGGAGACTTGGGTCTGGACACTCATTCTAACAACTTCCCCCCATCATACATTGACATTTTCTTCTGCTGCACGTGACTTTGATGATTTTAAATATTTCACTTGTCTGTCATCTGATTTATAAGATGACAGATGCTGAGCCTCCTGGAATACCAGTTTTCTTACGGAAGAATTTGAAATGTACACAGTGCCTTCTTTTTGAAGTGCACCTGCTTCAAATACAGGGCCGTATTTGTGGTCATGCTCCACAGTTATTCATTTAGAAGGTGATTTTGCTATTTTTGGAGAAAAGGGGAGTGAAATAAATGGACTTGCTTTTCAATCTCAGAAATCCACTGGGCTCAGTGGAGCTGACACACTCTATTGCGGTTTCTAGTAAACTGATAACTTACAGTGGATACCAGTTTCTCGTTTGGGGTTCCTTCCGCAGTGTCTAGGGAGCCCCCGAGGAGACGGGGGTTGTCAGGGTTACGGGGGGGACATCCTGACAGGGGTGCTTGGGAGGCACCCTGTGGACCTGCTTCCTCTGCCTTCCCTCCTTTGGTCCGGCTTTTCTTTTCCCTCTTTTGGTCCTTCCCTTTCCCAGAATTCCTCAGAGCCTGAAATCAAGGTTTCTGGGAGGAAATCCTCTGTGAAGCTCGTGGTAGGTACGCTGTAAAGCTTATTGCACAAATAAATGGATAAATAAATAGGTGAATGAATGAGTAGCAGGGGGAGGTGGGAATGGTGAATTTTGTGGAATGAACAGGTTTCAAATCATCCTTAGAATTTTCAAACTCTCAGAGGACTTGGTATCTTGAGCTAAGAAAACATCTAGTAGTTCATAAATAAAGGGCTGATTTGATTTCTCTTCCTTGCCGAGTAACAATCGAGCTCCTGCCTTTGGGTCTTTGGCCCACTCTCCAATGATCTGATAGAGAGTAGCGAACCTAATGAAGGCTGGGACACTTTAAGAAGATACCAAGTTTCACTTCTTTTTTGAAAAAAGAAAATTAAGCTATTTTACATTAAATCATTTTAATATGCCTCACGCCATATACTCTATTACAATTTTCTACACTGCAGAAAATTGTGTTCTGAGAGTCTTTGGCTACACCGTACAGGTTGCGTTCATGTTGTGACGTCAGCATGCTTTGCGTTCACTCACGTGGTCTGGAGTGTCTGCGACCTGCGGGTG
>ML107233.1:96567-135374 GCA_003697995.1 Taxidea taxus jeffersonii
ACGTGGTCTGGAGTGTCTGCGACCTGCGGGTGGGGAAGTGACGTCAGCGCGCTCTCCTCTTTGTCCTGGACAAGCTTCAGCTGCACAGCCGCAGTCCTCCCGAGTGATATGTGAGTTGGACCTTCATCACCTGCTCCTCTTGCCAATATATTCTCCACATCTGTCCTCCCAGTCACCTGAAGATTTATTCTACGTGCCTGATGGCAAAATGTCCTTGCACCTGGGGACGGAAGCCCGTCGAACATCGATCCCATCTTCTTCCTTTGACACGAGTCCATTAGCTTCATTTGTCTTGAGGACAGCCCCGGCTAAGAGCCTCTCTGATTTTTCTTCTTTGGGGACCTCTCAAAATCTCAAGGTCGTAGAGAAATTGGCTCTGTGCAAAGCACGTTGCCATCTGTTGCTGGCTTCTAATCTCAGGTCTGTCTGAGAGATTTGCCAGGCGAGGTTTATAGAGACGTTTTAACTAATTATGTTTCTTTCCATTTAACCCAAGAGCACGTAGTTGGGTTTCTCTTTCGGTATCATTTGCCTAAGCATCTCACCGTTCAGCTGTTTTGGGAGGGACACGGTGTTTCCATGCTGTCCACGGTGACACGATGGAACATACAACGTGTGTACATTTGTAGTCCTAAAATAATAAGCCAAATGAACAGAGAGCCGGAACGCAAACAGGGGATTTAGAGATTCCTGTTTTGATTTGTTTTTGTTCTGTTTTAAATGACAAAATTGAAACCCAGAGAGCTTATGGGGCTTCCTATCAAAGTCTCCAAATTAGCTTACGTTTCAGATGAGGTTTGTCTTCAGTGTCTAAATCAGCTGTAGCACTGAAGTTTGGGTGACCGTTCGTCTATTTCTCAGAGTTTGTTTTCCTCCTTAATGAATAAGTGATTATCGAAGAACTAATGAACATCACTTTCTAGCAAAAATTAGAAAAGGGGTCAAAAAATATCATGCTCTAGTCCAAGTGTATAGGTAACTCTCTCCACACGCACACATCTGTATAGATACACACATGCCTGTACAAAGCCAATATGTTTACATGTTTGTGTCATGTTTGATGTTGTCACATTACATATGATTCATATACACTCTCCCACATAGGAAGTGTTAACCTTAGAGCCAAGGATACTCTCTCCTGGAAATGTATCCTAAAGAAAGAACCCTGAGGAGGGAAAATGCAGTGATGTTTGAAAGAGTGAAAGTTGCAGGCCGATTATTTATTCAGTAGTATAAAAATAGCACATTAGCATAGTGTGATGGTAGTCATTAAAATGATAAATATGAAGGCTTTGTATGTGTACATCTGAAATTGATTTTATTTTATTTTTTTTAAAGATTTTATTTATTTATTTGACAGACAGAGATCACAAGTAGGCAGAGAGGCAGGCAGAGAGAGAGGAGGAAGCAGGCTCCCTGCTGAGCAGAGAGCCCAATGTGGGGCTCGATCCCAGGACCCTGAGATCATGACCCGAGCCGAAGGCAGTGGCTTAATCCACTGAGCCACCCAGGCGCCCCTGAAATTGATTTTAAAGACTCAAACTATTGTATGTCTGCTGGACTCTCAGCTGTGGGAGAGGCATGGGTGCAAACATACAAACGTGAACAATTCCGTGAAATACTAATTGGGTGGGGTTGGTGAAATTTTAAATGCTTTTTTTCTACTTTTAAATTTTTCTGTAATTTAACACTGGTTTATAATGCAGCGTGATTACAACAGTATGATACAGACGCTCCAGAAATAGGAACATGTTAGTTGAAGAGAGATGAGAAGGACACAAGGCAAGTGATGTTCTTCTCTAGTTCCCATGACCCCATTCCTAGCTGGTCAGGGAGGGTTTGGAACCCTCAGTTGGGCTTTGGGTTCCATAAACTGATCAAGGAAATGTGGAAGGTTCTGGCTATTTTTAATTCTCAACCACATATTCCAGATAAGGGACGCCTGGGTGGCTCAGTCGGTTAAGTGTCTGCCTCCAGCTCAGGTCATGATCCCAGGGTCCTGGGATTGAGGCCTGCATTGGGCTCTCTGCTTCTCTCTCTCTCTGCTGTGTCCCCCGACTGTGTTCTCTCTTTCTCTGACAAATAAATAAATAAAAATATTTAAAAATATATAGTATATATTCCAAATAAATTATTTTATTTATTTATTTATTTATTTTGAGAGAGAGAAGAGCGAGCATGACTTGGAGGCAGGAAGAGGCAGAGAGAGGGGGATAGAGAGAATTGTAAGCAGGCTCCAGACCCGGCGAGGAGTCAGTGAGTTACGCAGGGCTTGATTTCATGACCCTGAGTTTGTGACCTGAGTCAGAATCAGAGTCGGACGCTTAACCAATTGAGCCACCCAGGCACCCCAAATAAATTAGTGTTTTAGGAAGACTGTTGACTCCAGAATATTTCCATAGCAGGAGTGATGACTGGAGCAAACCCCCTTGGTGTCCACTCCCTAGCAATGCGTGGTGTTGAGGTCACAGGAGTGGTGGGGCTGAGTCTGCTATTGGCGTAATGGTGAAACAGCTCACATTCATTTCCAGCCCCCACACAGGTAATGTCCTGTCTGTATTCCAGCAGACCTAAACATAGTTGCCTCTAGCCCAGGCTTAATTTTCTGTTCCCATCCTGGAGTCCTCTCATCAAAATGTGCTGTCCTCACATTGTCCAAAATGTGCTGATCCTTTCAAGGATCCTCAGGATTTCTGTGTGTGGGTGCCACTCCCAAATGGCACTGCTGCTATTTATGCATCAGTATTCTGGCTACCCACTGTTTTTGCTCAAAAAAGAGGTAATTAACAGAGGGGAGGAAGACTTTTTTCAAGCAGATGACTTTTGGTCCTTTTCACGTCCTACTGCATTGGGTGGCTGCCTCACATAGGGTGGGCATGGGTAGGGAGGTGGAAGAGGATGAAAAGGGTCTGACCTGGGGGCTACCAGGGATGTGTGGGACTTCATGGTTTGTGTCTGGGACATGATTAGGAAGAAGCTTTCCCATTTGGGTAGGTAAACTTAATTTACCTAATAGGCATAACTTTATCTTGAGATGACTCTAGGTAAAAGGAATTCATCGAGATAAAAGTTAATATCCTTTATCACACAGTGTGTGTTTTGTAACGGAGAAGGACATTTTCAAAAGCTTTATTTGTCTTTTGCTGGTTTTCTTAATGCTCTTTTATATTCCCACCAGCCTGTTTCCAGAATATCTTGATTTCCCAGTCTGTATTACTCTAAATTTCCTATTACTCACAACATTTCTACTGAAATTATTTGCTGATATCTAAAATTTAACATGTCGAAATCAGGGTTCAAAACCTATTTCTGTTGCAAAATAGCAGAGAGTACCCAGTATGAAATTTCACACTCTTAACGAACCCTGTTTGCTTCAAAGGTAGATAAGCTCCCAGACAAGGCAGGAGCCAACAGGGATGAAATCCCGGGCTGGGGTTCCCTTTGCCTGAGCACCTCTCTGGGAGCCAGAAAATCATTTAACTTCTCACACTTCAAACCCCCTGTCTGTGAGAGGAGTGGCTTGACCTATGTGATCTCAAAAGCTTCATCAAGCTTAAAAATCCCGGTTCTATGATTTTCTTTTTTTTTTTTTTTTTTTTTTTTTTTTAAGATTTTATTTATTTATTTGTCAGAGAGAGAGCACAGGAGTGAGCACAGGCAGACAGAGTGGCAGGCAGAGGCAGAGAGAGAAGCAGGCTCACTGCCGAGCAAGGAGCCCGATGTGGGACTCGATCCCAGGACGCTGGGATCATGACCTGAGCCGAAGGCAGCTGCTTAACCAACTGAGCCACCCAGGCCTCCCCGGGTTCTATGATTTTAATACTGAATAATACACATAATTGTGCTGGGGCTGTATGATAATTAGCCATAAATGACAAACAGCTTACCATGAATGACTGTGATTAGTTATAGCCTACAGAGAAGAAATAGATTGTTAAGTCTCTGCTCTGTCTTATTTTATTGGGTTTTCCAATACCAATAATCCATCTCAGTGGCGTTTGATTTTTCCCTTGAAATTTTGCCTCCTTAACTTCTTTCTCACCATTATTTACATTAGCATGATAGTGATTATCTGTAGACCTACATGTTAAAGACCATTATGTTGAATAATATTTCCCAGAAAACAAATTCTCCCTCTTCTGAGTCTATGGCAGGCAGTCCTAACCTATGTCCTCCCTCCCATCCAGTGAAGACACTTCAGTGTCACTCCCTGAACAGAGGTGTCCTTGAAAACCTAGAGAGGAACATGGAAGAATGAAGGAAACAGGATCTATGCAACAAGATTGGACAGTCTGGGGGCTGGAGTCCGGAGCATTTGGGTCACCATGGCCAAGGGGGTCTAGAGAGCTGGGGCAGTCCCCGGGAGCCTGGCAGAGGGTAATGGCCACAATAGGAAAGGCTCTGGAAGCTGCCTTCCCAATGGGAGCTCTGATGCCAAGGGAAAAGAGAGGGAAGGGTCTTATAGGATGGAAGAGTCTGAAACTGAGGCCACATAAAGTGGTCCTCTGGCTCTGTAAGCAAATTTACCTGACAAGCATCATATTCATTATTATAACTAACATTAATTGGCCACCACAAATATGCAAGCACCAAGGTAGGTACTGTAAAAAGATTATTTTATTCCTCATATTGTATATTTTAGGTAAAGTCTTGAATTCCCAAGGCATAGGTCAAGAATCTAAGGCCTAGAGAGTTAAGAAACTAAGGTGTGTGCACGTGGGTATTAGTTGATGGAGCCAGCTTTAGGAAATGGGTATTTTCGGCACAAGGAGAAGACATTTTCTTTCCCCTTCTGCTTTCCTCACACTGCCTACTCCATCCCTAAAGTGTACACTTGCCATGTCGATGTTTCTTATTGGGGTGGGCCACAGCCTTTAAACCAGGAAGGCGGGCGGACTCCGAAAGTTCTGTGTAACTGATTAGCAAATGAGTCATGGAGCAAAGCTGGAAATGAATGAAAAACTTTGATTCTGCATGGTGCATTTTCATTTAAATTGACCACGTGGAAGACCCATGCAGAGGTGCTCTGTGTCCCAAGTGGCCTGGCCCATGTCTTCCTGAGCTGAGAGTACATGGTATCCCTATTTCCCCCTGTGACCATGTAGCTCCCCTGAAGGGCGATCCCTTTGGATGACGACTGAGTGGTCTCCAGAGAAATTATCCGGAAATTGATTCTGATGTTAAGGAGCCCTTGAGAGAAATAGCGCTTCTCTCTTTTTTCAAAGTAATTCAGCTGAGATGGATTTTCCTTTCAGGCAGCTGCAAAATTCCCTGCTGTCAGGTTCAAAGACGAGTGTTCCTTATGTGGGGTTTAATACTTTGACAGTTTCAGTAGAGGTGGGGGAGATTTTGATGCCAACCTCTGATTGGAATGTTTTTCCAACAGCATCTGGTTCTGTTGTAGGATTTTAGTCAGTAAGGTTTTCCGTTCAGTCGTATGATTTGGTACTCCTGATATTCACATCCTAATTTAATTTATCTGATCCATCACTTAAAATTTTTGTTGCACTTCTTTTAACTTAGTACTGAAAAAAAATGTTCCTACCTGAGACCTCATATGACTTCTATTGGGAATGGTTTCCACTTTCAACTTACATTTCCTTTGAAATTCCACTGGCTGGCCTTAGTTTCCACATGTGTGATGAGAATTCTCTTGCATAAAGTGTGGTCATTGTATTTCCTTTGCAGATATAAGTGTGCTTTTTTTTTTTTAATTTCTCAAATAGAATGCATAGCCAAAACTGTTAAAATGTTATGTAAGATGTGTCTTAGGGTGGAAGTATGAGGCATGTTTTTGTATAAAGATATGCATGATAGTTATTCTTTTTTATATCATTTAATACCTGTGAAATACCTTTATACATTGGTTTGCTTCCCCAGGACATATAGGAATGGGTGCTGTGTGTGTTGGTTTATGTTTAGAGATCTGTAGGGAAGTATTCCATGAGATTAAGAAAAGGTGAAACATCATCATGTTTAGAAATATACAGGTGACCTGGGGCTCCTGGGTGACTCAGTCGGTTAAGTGTCCAACTTTCGATTTCAGCTCAAGTCATGATCTCAGGGTCATGAGATCGAGCCTTGAGTTGGGTTCTGAGCTGGGCGTGGAGCCTGCTTCAGATTCTCTCTTTCCCTCTCCCTCTGCCCCTCTCACATCCCCCACACTCACACATGCACACTTTCTCTGTAAGAAAAAAAAAAAATATATATATATACAGGTGATCTAAATAACGTATTCAGATGTGTACTTTATGCATGGCTGTGATGTATGAGTCAGCTTTCTAAACTGCCAGCCATACCTTGTTGAGCTTCAGATGGGGTTTCACCTTGGTTCCAGAATGTCCTATCCCAGCATAATCTTGCCTTGCATTGTGTGTGTTTCTAACTACATTCTGGCCATTCCCTGGCTCTCTGCAAAGCTAAGAACTTCAGACTCCTTTTGCATTTACCCCATATCCTTTTTCTTTGTGGTGTACAACCTCTACCCCATTATTAAATAACAGCCATTGCTAGATCTTGCACCTGTTGTTCCTACTGTTCTTTTAACCCGATCCCATGTCTTCTTACCAGCAATTACACAGGCAACTGATGCAAAATTTATTCTGTCAACAGCATAGATGGCTGCAGGGGAGACTGCTTTACAGGGAACGCTGGTCAGTGTTTTATGGCTTTATCTGGGGCAAGGAAGAAGACTGTTAGCAGCACTGAGATGCTCTTTTCTTTATGTTCGTGTTTCCCCTTTTCTTTTCTTTTCTTTCTTCTTTTTTCTTTGTAAAGAACAAGAGAGAAAGAGAGAGAGAGAGAGCATGCACACTCCTGTGAGTGGGGGAAGGGGAGGGTCAGAGGGAGAAGGAGAAACAGGCTCCCTGCTGAGCAGGGAACCCAACCCAACCCTGAAGAGACGCTCCATCCCAGAATCCTGGGATCAGACCTGAGCAGAAGGCAGATGCTTAACCAGCTAAGCCACCCAGGTGCCCCTCCCTTTCATTTTATAAAATGGCTTGACCAAATCTTGAAACGGGATCAGAGAGAACAAGGAAAGTCATCTAGAGTGGCCACTTCTGACTTGGACGGTAAATTCCTCATGTTGTCCGTATCTCCCTAATGTGAGTCACATGTAAATGAGCAGACTTGGATTTTTCTACTTGTAATCCTATACCCCCATGGGGATCATTCATGGATGACCCTGAAAAAAGGAAAAAAATATTATGTGTGGTTGGAATTTTTCATAAGAATGTTTGGGGAAAAGAGGAAGAATTGTTGAGAGGTGGCTCAGGGCTTGGGTTCTCAGATGGAACCCCGTGCCTAAAACACATTTCTGCCTTCTGCTGTTCCAGCTTCCTGCCATCGGCTCTTAGACTTCCTTCCCCTCACTTTGGCTTTTCCAGTGGCCCCCTGTCATCCCTCCGTACCTTTGATGCCATCCCTGGGCTACAGGCTTGTCCTGGTAGCACCAATTCCGCTCCCCAAAAGTGGCCCGCTGGATACTCTAATTCTCTGTGATCTCTCAGGATATAACCATAAGCATACAGAAAGTAGATTCAAAATAGCCTTTAATTGATTGGTCATGGTTAGGATCATTTTTCACCAGTGCCTGAAGGTTTCAACTCACTAGCATCAAGTCCAATAAAATGCATCATGAAGTATCTCTTTATAAATTGTTTTCTTGAATTGTTATGAACAGAGCCCTTTGGGTTCCTATTTATAACAGTGTGTTTAATGTAGTGAAATTCCTGCTGACCAATATTGGAAATGAAAGTTTCATTTATAAGGATGCAATTAAATAAAACATTGCCAAGTTAAAAATGTCATGTTGCTCTTTGTCAATCAGGTTCATTATGCTTATTATTATATTTGTATGGATCTTTCCTTCTGGGGAGCTTAATGTTCTCTCTGAATATTAAACAACCGCCATGAAATTCTTGTGAGGTTATTATTCTTCCAAATCACATCAGATTTGAAAATCATTTACTAATTAATCCTTCTGCATCTCTCACAACTAGGGAGAACTCAAGCAGATTTATTCATTGGAAAAGAAGTTCCCTTTCCCAGTGTTGACTTGGTCAGAGCATCCCCCACACCTGCCTTTCATTCCAGTCGGTCCTAGGTGCAGTTGAGGCCTCCCGGTGGTGAATGGCACTTATAGCCTTCAACAGCTTTGCCAAATAAATTATAATCAGAACTACTTGGGCACATGTATAAGTCCTCTGGGAACTCCATATGTAGCAGAGAGATTTGAATTGACTCCAGCACCCAGTCTGGAAATGCCTTGGACTTTTTTGGAATGAAAGCATATAAAGCTTGGAATTCTACCCCTGTTCATTACCCAGTTGAAATCGCTCACAATTTAACTTAATTGCTCTTCCTGCTTTTTCTTGACAGTAAGAAAAATAATAATGAAGAGTTATTTTTAAACAGCAAAGTGGTATATATCTCAGTGGTTATTATTGTGATTATTACCAGGTGCCTCTGGTTCTGTTTCATGGCAGGGATGGAGTTGGGTTTGATTTGAGTTCACTTTTCGTCTCCTGCCATCTGGTTGGATGTCATTAGCCTGTCCTGCCTTGCTTATAGTGTAGGTCCTGAAATCTGTTCTAGGAATCATTCGAATGGCCTGGACTCGATTACTTTTCTGGAGGGAAAGCAGGTGACATGGGGAGATGGTAGGGAGTCCTTCTACAGTTCCTGGTCATTCTGTGGCAGCTCAACCTTCTGGAAACTCCTGTATGCCCTTCTGTACTGAGTACTAGGGACAGTGGTTGACCATAGTGGAGGGAGTCATCAGACTGTCCCCGTCTTCAGCCCTACTTGGCCAGCTCGTCTGCTAGATCTCAGGGTCCTGTTGGGGGTGACTCTGTGGCATGCAGTGTCCAGCATTCTTCTAGTGATTCAGTTTTTAGGTAAAACTGAGGAAGCCCTTTCCCAGTGAGAATCCAGCTGTCTGACCCTGACATCCTCACTTAAAATGCACTGATTGTAGGAGACCAAAGTGAAATCTTGTGCAAAGACAAATGACTCTTAGATATTACTCAGCAAATGTCCTGGAGAATTGTATTACCCCACTATGGCCCCTAAAGTCACTCCCCACTTAGAATTTGTAGTTGAAAGATCTGTAACTGCTATAAGACCTTGGCCTCTACTGGGGTCGGTTTCATCCATAAAATACATTGTATTGTTCATTGTTGGGCTTCCATGAGGTCAAGAATTCTCCAAGTTCTGTCCAAGGACAAGCTTTTAGACCAGTGGTGAGCAAACAATAGCTTGGGAAACATATGTTGCCTTACCAGTTTCCTGAAGTGCCTCATGATCTAATTTTTGGAAATCCCTTGTCATAAAGATGAAGAAACTGAGGACCTAGGATCAAGTGTAAGCCTGTTACATTCTGCTTACTTTGCATCTGTTCCTTTCTCCAATCCTTTCTCCAAGGGCTCCAGTGATCTGTCTGACCAGAAATGACTGCTTAGGTTAGTCCCATTAGTGGAATCAAGTGGATGCCGACAAAACCAAGTGAGATTGTGGGCTGGCCCCCAAGGGGACACCATCATTAAGGATTGATTGGATTTCACAAGTATACACTGAAAAAAAAAATTACTGCTCCTTGACAGACAGCCTTATGTGAGATACATACTAAAGCCTTTAAATCTTTTTTTTTTTTTAAAGGGTGTTGCATTATTTTTTTTTTTTATTTAAGCTTTATTTAAACATATAATGTAACCCCACCACCCTTTCCCAACCCCTCTTCCCCCCACCCCCCTCAGTTTGTTTTATGACATTAAGAGTGGAGGTTCCTCAAAAAATTGAAAATAGAGCTACCTTATGACCCAGCAATTGCATTACTGGGTATTTACCCTAAAGATACAAACGTAGTGATCCAAAGGGGCACGTGTACCCGAATGTTTAAATCTTTTTTTTTTAAAGATTTTATTTATTTATTTGACAGAGATCACAAGCAGGCAGAGAGGCAGGCAGAGAGAGAGGAGAAAGCAGGCTCCCCACGGAGCAGAGAGCCCGATGTGGGGCTCGATCCCAGGACCCTGGGATCATGACCCAAGCTGAAGGCAGAGACTTTAACCCACTGAGCCACCCAGGCGCCCCTAAAGCCTTTAAATCTTTTAAGTTTTATGTAAATTAGTATTTTTATTCTCCAGTTTAAAAAATTATGTTGTTAAAGAAAGCACAGGTTAATACAATCACACAAAACCACATAGAGCATCCTGCATTATTAGAAGTTTCAACTCTTAGGCAAAGACATTGAAGTCTGAAGTCACACCAGAAACCAGGTGCCCCATCCCAAATTTGACCTCATTCTCGTTTCAAAAGTAACCAATGTCTTGGTGCCCATTCCTTCATTCCTTTATTCATGATCTGACAAGCACTTATAGAGTATCAGGCATACATCAGCCTTTTCTCCTCCATTGCAAACATTTAGAATGGCATTTAGGTTTCTAAGACATAGTTGTAAATGTATTTGATTCTCCTGACCTAGAAACTGATTCTTAAGAACTACTTTTACGGCTGATTTGGTTATTTGGACATAGATAGGCCGGTTCACCTATTTACTAATTAAATACATTTTTATTGATAACTGTTAACATTGAGTGCCTTGTGTTGATAATCTTGAGAAAGAAAAATATGAATAAATCAAAAATATTTGTTACTACAGTGTTTATACCAAAAGGCCAGAAGACATAATTCAAAGAGAATGTTGCTAGTAAAAATGTCAGAGGCTCTTTTCCCCCACATTTTCATATGCCTGGTTATATAGCATTTGAGACAGAAGGAAAAAGCGAAATGATTTGGGATGTTCCTTTTCTCCACCAGCCATTCCCTGGGAGAGGAGAGAGAATGAGGTGAAATGAATTGGATTGTTACTCAGTCTTTTTCCATTATACCTCTCCATCGACAGATTATATCCTTTACCAATTTCCTTCCCCCGATTTAAACACAGTGCTCCTGGGAACTTATTTTATATGTACCCAATAAAACAGCATTAATCTGATAGTAGTTTGTTCAAACTGGTACAAAATTGGAAGCAAGTGCTATTTTCAACCTGCCAGATGTCATATTCGGTAGAAGAAATATGGGATAATCAATTTTAAAGTCTCCAGGGTCTGACTGTACTATAAAATTTAGGGAGGTAAAAATCAGGATTCAGGCAAAAGGATCCAGCCTACCAGAATAAACAAAGTTAGTACCATGCACTTTTTTCTCTAAATATGTGAACCCATTATTTTTTAAGACTTTGTAGTGATGGTCAGGGTAGGGGCTTTCATCTGAATGACCCCTTCAGACACTGGGGTATATTAAGGGTTTCACCAAGTTCCTGCTGCCCAGAAGAGTCTCTTGAGCCAATGGAACGATGTGCAAAGATTTTGAGCTGAGAGTCAAGCCTCAGAGAATGGGAAGTAATATTCTAAAATAATGAAGGTAAACATACCAGGTTCCTACTGTGGGGTCTGGGATGAAGTAAAGAACTCCAAGTGAGTTGGGAATTCACCCTTTACCTGAATGGAGACCACATGTCTATCCATGGTTAGCAGAGAGAGCATGCCTTTGCATATGACCTGGATGGGCAGCTCTGAAATGACCGCTGACATGGCACCAAGGGAAGGGATATAACTCGACTTTATACAAAAATAAGGAACCAGTAGAAACAGAGAACTAGAATATTTAGGGAGGCTTAGTTCCTGGTAGGGGATAAATCCTCCCTTCTACAACTAAAGCCATAGGAAGGGGACAAATGACAGTGCTGAGACTGTCCTCTTTTGCTGTTAAAGGTGACAAAATAGAGTCTGTGGGTAGCAGAATAACCATTGAATTATACGTAGCACATGGTGAATGGTCACTGGGCAGAGGAAGAGTATTCAAGTCTGGGTGTCTGTAAGTCCTGAAGTTACTGCTCTAACCTTGATGCTCATCTTTGCCTAATGTGACCTGGTAAAGCAAGGATGATATGAGAAACTTAGATTGTAGCTAAACATATGGGCATTCCTCTAATCTGTGAAAGAAATGGCCAATTAAAAAAAAAAAACCTGATTGTAAAAGAAAGCATATTTTTTGCTGGATGTTGGAGTAATTTTTAAAAACATTTTGCTTTATAAAGATGTATTCCCAGGAGAGCTGTCAAAAGCATTATGGTTAGGATAGATGCATTAAAAAAATAAAAAAGATCTATTTTTGTTACAAAACTGTTCATCCTTTCAGGGCTTGATAGAGTTACTGGAGACACAAAGCAGATGGAAAGGAATGAAGACTTTTCATAGAGGAAGTCCATGAGGGACTTGAACAAGACAGTCTTGACTCCCAGGCCCAATATCTTAACTACTTTTTTCTGTTAGGTCTCGGGTTAGTTTTGAAGATCAAATAGTGTAAGAAGACAGCATTGTAACGTTATGTACAAGTAAAACGCCATTAACTAAGAAAATGAATGTTTTGTGCATTTTCTTAAGAATTGCATTAAAGTATTCATCGAGAACATAAAAATGCAATTATCCTTACATCACTAGTGTTTATAGTCAACATTGTCACAAATTTATTATAGAAATACAAGTCTAAACACATCCTGTACATACATGTTCTGTGAGGGGAGAGTATTAACAAAATAAATACTGAAATAAAAAATGCTGCTCGAACATTCCATCTTAGCCGGGAGCCTCTTGTACCTATTTTGCAGGAAGGGGATTTGAAGCCACATGGTGGACAGCAGATGATAGCTGGCTGGCTGGCTCCTTGCTTTAACCTGCTTTGGAGCCGCCACTTCTATCTTGTCTGTGTTTAAGGGGAAAACACACCTGGGAAATTTCTGTAATGCGCACTGCACTATACTTGCAGAAAATGACATATTCACATAAGTCAAGGAAAAAAACAGCATCACACAGCCTTTTTGTACAATTAAGGATAATTCTAGGTAAGTAAAAGAAGGTGAGGGCAAAATAGAATGTTCAGCAGGTCATCTCTCCATGACGTGTTTAATACGGAGACGTTTTGGGTGTCCCCATGCTGTGCTTTAAGCTGTTACCAACTCTCAAGCCTGCCTACTTATTTATTACAAACACTTAAAGCCGAGACCTTCACAAAAGGCCAAAATTAACAGTGAGTGCATTCACACAAAGAGAATATATTTGAATGAGACGTCTCTACCGTTAGATAGACTGTCAGCAGGATCATCTGAAAGGGTATCTTTGTACTTCTCTCCAAGTCATTTGGCGTTGACAGTCAAGAGCAGGAAGATTCCTGTGATAGGGGTGTGCATTAAACAGCCTTTTCATCAATTTCATGAGCCCTTTATGAGAGCATCTACTATGTGCCCAATGTGGATGTCTTTGCAGAGCTCACAGTCTAGCAGAAGATAGAACTAGGTGAATAAACACAGGGAGTGCAATGTGATGAAGTATTTGAGACAAAGAAACGTTCTTTATGCCCTAGTGATCCTAGGTAAGTTGTGTCTAACTCTGCCTGGAGGGTTTCCGGGAATAGTAAGGACGAAAATAATGGAATACTAAAAAAAATATTATTCTAATAACATCATTGTTTTATTCAATCTTTACTGAGTGCTTTAGTGTACGTCCGGCGCTGTGTCTGGTGTTAGGAATACACCGGTAACGAAATAGAAACCGGTGTCAGGAACAGAAGGGCGCTGAGGCTCTCACTTCCTTGCAAGCTAACAAGTGAGCCTGGCAGTTTTATGGGTCCTGACAGAGGACAGGAGGCTATGTCTGTAGGTAATGGAATTACCTACAGTTTTATTATTTCTAAAAAAAAAATCAGCATTATTATTTATTATAATAAATTATAATATTTTATATTATATTTTATACATATTTTCTATTTTACAAAATATAATTTTATATTTTATATGTGAAATATAAAATATAAATTTTAAATATATTTTTAATTATTATTCATGTCACAGTAGGCAGCACACATTTCGTGTTCATATCTGTTCTTCTTGCTCCCTGGATCTTATGGGGAATCGCGGTGTTGGGTCCAGGTGGATGCGGGGCATAAAAGAGTGAATTCACATTTTCTGCTTCCCAAGTACATCTTACGGATTTATACTTTACCTCAAAATTATTTGTTACATTAAAATGTCCCAAATTTGTTTCCGTTGAGTTACTATCTAGTTCTTTATTAGTAGTAAAAATGTTTTAATCTGCATTTAATTTTTCATTCTCAACAATAATTTTATTATTTCCATATGATCTTAGTTTTTAAATTCATAAATCTCTGAGTTTTACTTTTCCTTTGGTTACATTTGAAATAACATTATTAAATGTATTGATCAATTTTACGGATCTTCATCAATCTATTTTCTTTATGTTTTCTTCTGCTCTTATTCAGGCTTTGTGTTATTTTTTCATTTTTAAATTTAGAGCTTAGCTGTGTTTCTGTTCTTTTAGTTAATAAATAATAGTGTTATTTAACACTATTGGTCTCATTGTATACTGATTTGTTAGCAACATATTAGACCGCAGGTTTACATAAAACATCTGGCCACCGTTTATGTACCCAGACAAAGAAGTTTAAACCTCTGAGCGCTTAGAATGGCATTTCTGTCCTGCCTTTCGCCCTGATGAGTAGGCTTTTGTGATCACAGAAATGACCTGCTTCGCTGCCTGGAAAGGTGATTCTCAGTAAAAGAGATTTAAGAAGGATATAACAAATTGACAAATATGCGATGTTTAAAATATTCTTATTTTTGTACAGACCTTCCTCAGCTTGTGATTGGGTTACGTCCTGATAAACCCGTTATAGACTGAGAATGCATTTAATAACCGTAACCTACAAGCATCATGGCCGAGCCTGGCCGACCTTAACTGTGCTCAGAACACTTCCATTACCTACAGTTGGGCAAAATCATCTAAGCCCAAGCCTGTCTTACAGTAAAGGGCTGACTGTCTCATGGGACAATCTGGATGCTGTCCTGAAAGTGAACGGCTGTCTGGTACAGAAGGGTTGTCACTGCACCAGTTGCCGACCCTTGCGCTCGTGCGGCTGACTGGGAACTGAGGCTCAGTACCCCTGCCCAGCATCAGGAGAGGATTGTGTCGCCTCTCTCTAGCCTGGGCAAAGATCAAAATCGGAAAATCCAAAGATGGTTTCTGCTGAATGCATACTGCTTTTGCACCGTCCACAATAGCCAAGTTATGGAAAGAACCTCGTCCATCAACAGATGAATGGATAAAGAAGACGTGGTATATATATATATATATACACACAATGGAATACTATGCAGCCATCAGAAGAAAGGAAATCTTGCCATTTGCGACGATGTGGATGGAACTAGAGGGTATTATGCTTAGCGAAATAAGTCAATCAGAGAAAGACAACTATCATATGATCTTCCTGATATGAGGAAGTGGAGTGAAGACCCCAACGGGGGTGGGGGTTAAGGGGGTAGGAAAAGAATAAATGAAACAAGATGGGATCGGGAGGGAGACAAACCAAAAGAGACTCTTAATGTCATAAAACAAACTGAGGGGGATGGGAGGAGGGGTGTTGGGAGAGGGTGGTGGGGTTACATTATATGTTAAATAAAAAAAAAAAACTGTTACATCCAAACCAGCGTGAGTTGGGCTCTGTCTGTGTTTTATTTTAATACAGCACATACAGGTCATTCTTATACAGTGGAATACAGTATGTATGAAGGGGACAAGTGAGTATTCCCCTCTGGGTCCCCAGACCCACAGCGGCAAACCATAGTCTTCACTCCCTGTTCCCTCCTGTGACCATCTGATGCCGACAAAAGGTCTGATGGGCCTGAAGAACGGTCCGTAGCTGGCTTGACCATCCTCTTCCTGCTCACTAAGTCTCGAGGAAGCCACGCTGCCACTGTGGGACACCCAACCACCGAACACTGGGACAAGGACACTTTCAGGAGGCAGCCGTCCTGTTCTTCAGCGACGATTAGACTGATGGCAGAAGAAGGGAGGCTTGCTGAGACCCCGTCTGCAGGTTTGAACATTGTTTTCCAGACTTGGGATGACAGTGCAGTGGGGACATGAGAGAGATCTGTTACCAAGAAAGTCCGCTACTTCTGAAGAGGTGGGTTTTCCCACCAAGGGATTATTCCTTTGATGATGGCCCTGCTGGGTGCTCGATGTGGAGCTGACCTAAGGACATTTGAGATTGCTTCAGATGTCCTGAGATGCGATGGCGCACCGCTGAGCTAAACAAGACATTCCACATCAGTTGAATTTTCCTCCTCGGTTTGGTTCAGGACAGAATGCCAGGGGGCATGTCTCTCTACTTTTATATAACATCTGTGACATTGGAGACAGAAAAAACAAAATGTTAGGTGATTGCTGAAGACAAAACTAACATATGTCCACTACCCGGCCATATTTTCTTCATTTTGCTTATTTCGGAATGCATTTCTAGAGTCCTTTGTGTCAGAATAGCGATGGGATTTGGAGGGTAGGCATTTCTTTCCATAGCAACAGTGAGAGACCACATGCGGTGGGCTTTTGCAATGCTTGGAAGAGGAGCCAACTGTTCAGGGTGATGGAGCAGGTGCATAAATGGGCAAACAGGGCCCATTCAGAGGGGCTGTGCCATCTCTACCCACCCCCTGCCTCGGGCATCACAGAATGTCTCCAAGCCAGAAAACACAAGACACTCTTTTACTGAGACAAAATTTGCTTCAGGTTCAGGGTCTTTTTTGTTTTTGTTTTGTTTTTCTTTTCGGCCTAAGACTTGCATTTGATTTCTGATTTCATTTGACTTGTGTGACATGTAGGATTCTTGTCTCCTGAGGCCTCTCTTGAACTGATGACCCAGTGTGACATGAAAACGTGACAGGCTTTCAGTTCCTAAGGATTTGGGATTTTAAAGAGAGTCGTTTGTTTGTCCAGTAGAGATCACAGGTTTGAAGGTGTAATTGGGAGAACTAAGCTTTTCTCTATATGGAAAGGAAGTATAGAGATACCGGTGGCTGGGTTGGGGGTGTGGGGGATGGAGAGTGGGGGGAGGACAGTGGCAGGGGGAAGCAGGGGCGGGTGGTGAATTGGGAGAGGAGAGGGCTGCCTGGGTTGGGGAAGAGGACCTGAAGGAAGCCTGATGGATAAAGGATATGTGTGAAGTCTGTGCTCTCTCTCTGCCTCGGTAGGCTTCCCACATCGTGCACAGAGTAAACCTTGTCCTTTTGCCCTCATGAAATCTTTAGGAAGATACTGGTTTCTCGCCGATCTGATGTAAAGTCAGAGCTGTTTGTGTATTTTCTGCTTTACCCACCAGAAGTTTCATGAAAGAAGGACAGTTTTGGACTCTGCTTTGACCCTAATACCAAGGACAGTGCTTGGTAGAGAGTGGCCATCCAGAAAATACTTGTTGAACAAATAAATGACTTATTTGTTTAGAAATATATTTATTTGATATGATCATTTCTATGATTCTGTTGAACAGATGAACTGTTCTTCCCCTTGTTTATCATCCCCCTTGAAATAATATCTATTTCTAATACATGCACTTTTAAAATCTTTCCTTATGATAAAAAATATAAAAATCCTTTAATATTTTTAAAATACAGAAGACTGTGAGGCAGAGAAAACACAGTTTACATCTACCTTAGGAAGCCATTACTTCTTTGACTTACGTCTTTCTGGCCATCTTCATATATGTTTTTCTATAGCTGATGTTAACTATAGTGCCGTTCTTACAATTAACACCAGTGTTTTAAGGAGACACGGGTATAGCAAGCTCAAAGAAGCCTTGACACGACTAAGTTTTTTGGAAAAAACTTCCTCTTGATCCTATTATTTTTCTGAATCTGTTTCATGAAACAGGTCATGTGTGAGGCATTGCTTGCAAGGATGTATGGGAAATGCAGTTTTTAACACATCAACTCTTACCTGTGTATTTGTCTTTGTACTTTTATTTCATTTGTCTATAACACTCTTCCTGCCGCTCTTCGCAAAACAGACTCACTGACATATTTCAAGTCTTAGTTCAAAATCACTCTTGCAGAGAGACCTCATCTGCCTAAAGAGTCACAAGTGGCCTCTTTCTTTATCTGTCCCACCACCCGGTTCATTTTCTTTGTAGCATTTCTGACTATCTGATTATTCACTTGTATCTCTTGGCTCTCTCCTCCACTAGAATGTAAGCTTCTTGAGAACAAAAACTTTGTTTCATTTATGACTATATCCACTGTACCTAAAAGTTTGTCAGGGTTTTAGGTGTTTTAGACACATTGGTTTGTGATAGATTCATTTAGTCTCTTTCCAGGTAACTCCCATCTGAACTGCAATGATGCATGCACCTCTCTGATAATTTCTTGGCTCAATCAATAAAAGAAGAGAGATCGGATGGTCATTAAGTATGCAACACTGTACATCAGACAAAGTACTTTGTAGGACTACTGTTACAGTTCACTTTCCTGCCAGCCCTGTGTGAGAGTGTCCATTTCATCACATCACCACCAGAACTGAGTATGTTCATGTTTTCAATTTTTGCTAATATTTTGCCAGTGAGTTTTAGAGATTTGTATCTTACAACTATTTTTCAAGTTTTAGTATATTATAGATGTTCGCTCTTGGTCATATTTTTTGAAATAAAATTTATGTCGTTGTGTTCTATGTCAGAGGTTTTAAATGCCTATGTAGTCGAACTCGGTGATTTTTTCTTTTGGGATTTCTTTCATTGTTAAGAAAGTTTTTGTCCAGGGACCAGATGAACATTTTATGCTTCATCTATTGATGTCTTTGATATTTCAGTTCTCTGAGATGCTTCCTGTGTCAAATTTATTTTTACAAACTACGTTTCAGGGGCTTTTAAAATTATCTTCTTTATCAAATTTGAAAGTGGCTCATATTTGTAGGGAACAGATCATATCACTGGTGAAAAGAAAAGCCATAAAACTAAAGTGTTTTTGTCTTGTATACTTGTCTGTTTTTGTACCAGTATTAAGCAAGTCTGAAAATCACATTTAAGCACTCATCCTTCGCCTTAACTGTACTCACAAACATAAATGGAATGGTGCCATCAAACCTAGTTTGCTTAGCACAATGTTCTGATTTCTTTCAATATTATTATTATTTGATATTATTATTATTATTATTATTATCATTATTGGATGGTAAGGTTTGTACGTGGACCTGATTGTAGATTTGTAACTGATTATAGTGACTTCTCACAGGCAAGGATGGATGGGGGGAAATTTGATTTTTACGATGGAGGAAGCCAGTTGTCCTCAGGGTTTGACTCTAGAGCTGTTGAAGGTAATATGCCCTCCTATAATTCCTTTAAAATGCTAACATATCCCTTAGCTGAAGCTCTTAGACCAATATTTTTGAAAAGTGCTCTTCTCAAATTTCCTGTTGCTAACTTCAGGTCAAAATGAAATTACCAATATTTTGTAACTGTGATTAGTTACTATAATAATTAAATTTAACAACGTGCCTGCCTAGACATAGATTAGGCAGTGACCTGGAAAGGATAAAGAATGCTTGAGAAATTAAATCTGTCCTCTCTTGATTTCTCACTTTTTCTCATTTTTTTGCCTTTTTAAAAAAATTTTTTTTTAAGATTTATTTATTTATTTATTTATTTGTTAGAGAGAGAGAGAGAGAGCACGAGCACAGACAGACAGACAGAGTGGCAGGCAGAGGCAGAGGGAGAAGCAGGCTCCCTGCCAAGCAAGGAGCCTGATGTGGGACTCGATCCCAGGACTCTGGGATCATGACCTGAGCCGAAGGCAGCTGCTTAACCAACTGAGCCACCCAGGTGTCCCTGCCTTTTTTTTTTGAAATAGGCATTCTCTTCTACCCTATATTGAAAAAAAAACCTCCAGAAATAGAATGGAAGATGATTTTAATTTTCAGAAATTATGAGTTTACCTACTTAGGCATTATAACTGAGAACTCTGGAAGGAAGTATAAAGGAAAGGTAACTGGGTGTAAAGTAGCCTGGCAGATATATGGTAAGGGAACCCCGATGACTCATGTCCTTGCATAATCCATCCTCCTTGTATGGAAGCTGGGAGTTGCCTTTAACTGGTAGAATATTGCAAAGGTGATGTCACTTCAATGATTATGTTAATGTATATGGCAAAGTGTCAGATTTTGGTGATGTGTTTGTCCCCATACTCTTGTCTTTGAGATTGTTGTAAGGGAGATTTTACTAAATAGAACTGACCTAATCAAGTTCATCCTCTAAAGGAAGGTCCAGGCCTTCTCTGAAGTTAGAGATTCCAGCAGCAAAACATTCTTCCTCCTTTGCTGGCTCTGAAGGAGCAGCTTTCGTAATTCTTACAGGCACAGGAAAATAAATTCCATCAAAAGCCCGAGGAAGCTTGCAGGTAGATTCTTCTCTCTTTGAGCCACCAGATGAGAACACAGCCAGCCATACACCTTCATGCCAGCTTTCTGAACTTGGGATCAGAAAACTCAGCTAAGCAGTGTCCACACTTCCAATCTACATAGAAACTGTGAGATAATAGGAGATGCTAAGCCTCGCTGTTTGTGGGAATTTGTTATGCTGCAACAGAAAATGGAAGCAAAGAGAGTCCTTGATGGCACCAGCTACAGGAAGATTTCCTTCTCTCAGACACCAACATGGGCAATGACTCTCCTAATTTATAGCTTAATTGGATGTTGCTGTTCTAGTCTGAAATTATGTCCATGTCTGAAGAATGGGCCCGGTACAGCTTCTTCTTTCTTTGTAGACTTTTTTTTTTTATTAAAGAATGCTGATAAAAACACCAAAGGAAATATTCTTGAGATAATCCCCCCTTCTGATTAATGCCAGCACTTGAGTTTTTGAGTTCCTCTACAATGCCATTTAACTAAATTTAATTTTGGACTAGATGACCTTTGAAAAATGCCCTGAGCCCTGAGATTCTATGATTCTGTGACTTCTGTTTAAGGACTAAGATGTTTTCAGTTCTGTTTTTGCTGGGTGATTCTGCATTTCCTCTTCACTTCTACCTGGTCAGGGAGCTTATTCCCACCTGCATTCCGCTTTTTATTCCCATTCTGGGTCCAATCCAGATCTCTGTGTATTCCCTCTGGCACTCAGCATCCAAAACATTTCAGTCTCTTCTTCTCCTTGAGATTTACCTCCCTTTAAGAATTTCTGTTTTCTGCTTGACAAGTTTCAAATTTAGGGATGTGTAGCTAGGCCCCTGCCTTTGTGCCATTCCTGTGTCACGTTTATTTTCCTTGAGAAGAGGTGAATACATGACAGGCTACTCTGAGTGTCCTCATCGGACACAGATCACATATGAACATCGTGCCTGAGCTATAGAACTGTGGGCTTATTATTCAGAGGCTGTGGGCAAGCATGAAGATCATTTCCAGTGGATGCACCATCCTTCAAGGGCTACAGGCATTGTAGAGAAATGTGGTTATTCCTTGACCAGATGCCTACTATCAACTGAATGTTTCTGTCCCCCCAAATTCACATGTTAAGGTTCTAATCCTGAATACATTAGTATATGGGGTCTTTGGGAGGTGTTTAGGTCATGAGGATAGATCCCCATGAATGGGATTAGTGCCCTCATGAAGGTGAAACCAGAGTGCAACCTTCCTTATTCCACTGCATGAGGTCACAGCAAAATGCCAGCCGTCTATGATCCAGGCAGTGGGTCCTTATTAGATACCAAATCTGCTGGCACCTGGATCTCAGACCATCCAACCTCTAGAATGATAAAAAATGCATTTTTATTGTTTATAAGCTCCTCAGTCTGGGTGCTCTGTTATAGCAGCCTGGACATGCTAAGACAACCCCTTTTCCATTCTGAATGCCCTGGGGTATGTGGCTTCTCATCTATGATTACCTTCCCTTGAGCTGATCTACATGCCAGGGTCCCTCCCAGTCCCTGCATCTGTGTCTCATTCTCTGATGCGAGCATTCAGAATATATTATAAGAATTGCTTGGGTGTTTCCTGCACCAGGATATAGCAGTGGCTTGCTGTCCTGCCCATGTGTGTGGCAGGAAATATTTTCATTTGTCCTGCTGCATTCATTTTGTCTGGGATTTCTTCCTTCCCTAAAAATCTTGTGTTCTTGTGCTTAACAAACAGGTAGTGGGTAATGATGTTATTCTGGGGAGTGTGCAGAGGGCTATGGAAGGTATAAAGATGAAAAAGAGTTGCCTCTCTCCTGCCAGCTGTAAAAAATGTGGAGTATCCTGGGAAGGTGACACTGATGTCTGGTGGGTATACATCTGCTGTGGCATAAGGCTGGGACAATGTAAGCCTCGCTAAGAGAATCTCTGGGTATGGAGCCTGGAGACCCCATAAGCCTCCCATGTGATTCTTGTGTATACTGAAGTGTAAGACCATTATTACCCAGTGTCCAAATCATGTCATAGACGATGATGTTGATGATAATGAAGATGACGATGATGAGAAGATACCAAAATTCTCCCAATTTATTTTTTTATTTTATTTTTTTTTAAAGATTTTATTTATTTATTTGACAGGCGGAGATCAGAAGCAGGCAGAGAGGCAGGCAGAGAGAGAGGAAGGGAAGCAGGCTCCCCGCCGAGCGGAGAGCCTGATGCACGGCTCGATCCCAGGACCCTAGGATCTGACCTGAGCAGAAGGCAGAGGCTTTAACCCACTGAGCCACCCAGGTGCCCCTCTCCCAATTTTTTTTATTATGTCTTTAAGAAAGTATCATTTCAGTTAAAGGGAAATCATATACTCCTTTAAATGATTTTTATTAACCAAAATTAGCATTTGGGTTAAGGCTGGAATTTCTGTGCCTTTCTATTCTCTTATACTTGTAAGCCTAAGGCTTTTAATATGGTCTTTCATAATTATGCTTCAGCTTAATGGAGAACCACTGACCCTGTGAAATCAAGTTCTGAAATTGACCTACAAGTAATGAATTTTTAATCAGGATGTATTATTCACATCTGCGGTAATTATTTTAGACTAATAATATTCTAGATTAAAGTGATCTTGGAAAATGTCTCACCTGCAATACTTCCTGATCTCAAAGCACAACTTTATAGTGAATAATGTATAGTTAATTTTATTTTTCTGCACTAGCTGGGAATAAGGAACTGTACGGAGCATATATGTGTGTGTGTGTGTGTACATTAAAAAAAACTGAAAAACAAAATTTTAACATTAATTTGTTTGGATTTAATTTCATGAAATTAATACCTTAAATTGTAATACTTTCTGCATTATTTACTTATTGCTGTGTATCATGAGATTTTTAAACATTTTTAATGCTTAATATATGTTGTGTTTTCATGTAACGATATATAAAAGAGGACACTTCTGAAATTAGAAGCAAACTAGCCTGTATATAAATATCCCTTCCTACTTATCCCCGTGTTTCTGCATTATATAGAGTGATGTGCTGATTGGTTTATATAAGCTTAATAATTAAATACACATTTATTTCTGGATTGAAGGTAGAGGGAAATGTGCATCTGAAAGTGGCTGAAACATTGTTGACATCGTTAATAATTTGCTAAGCGCCATCATTGAAATTACCATGACTTAATATCCTCCTGGGAGTACGTATCTCCCTTGCAAAAAACTAACCACTTTTGGAAGTGCATTAACTCCTCCAGGTCACTAAAGTTCTCCTTAATGAATCATTTCTAACCAGTAGTATAATTTTTTATTTAGGAGTCTTTTTTTGGAGTTAATTTCCTAAGGTCTCCCATTTCTTCCTTTGATGTCATTTGTATGGCGAGAGATAAATATTTACAAGGGATGATAAATATAATAAATTATATCTATTAAGATGAAATCTTTAATTTTTTTCCTCTGTAGCTGCCATCAAAATTACCTGCATTCAATATTTGAATTTCAATTTCTCTGATACCCTTTTTTATATGAAAGTATAGCTTTGAGTCTGAAACAACCCCAGCAAATATTATCTTAAAAACATGAAGACATGTGAGCACACTTTTAAGTACCTGAACTTGGGTGACTCAGTTCCTTGCACCCAACTTTGCTCCCAGTGGCCCAGGTTAGGGGAATCAGTTGTACTAAGGATCCCATTAATATTGGCCACCAGAGGGCTCCCATATCCCTTCCAAATATAAAAATACAAAATGCAGCCAACATAAGTTCACCATCGATAAAAAGGATTGTAGAAATTTATAATATTGTTCTCTACAGAGGAGAACTGCCCCAAACCCCCACTGTGTTCTTACATGAAATTATTTTAATGAACAGACTTGAGAAACTAAGCACTTTCAGTAGAACAAAGTGATTAACTTATGTGGATGATTTTGTTTTTCTTTCTGGAGACCATGGTGCAGACTTAGCAACATACTTAATACTGGGTGACTCCACTTAAAAAACATTGACATCAGTCAATTTGGCTATAAATCCATTGTGTGTTTATGAAGATATAAAGTAGAGTTGGCTCTAGGTGCTGGAGTACATGCAGGTTTTGATCACATACTGGGTATATAGATTATCCTGAAATAAAACTCTGAGTACTTTTGACAGTACACAGAACTTTAGAGCACAAATGGTGAGCGTTAGTAGTAAGAGGAATGATGTCATGAGCTATGGGTGTTTCCCCCTGAGAGGGAGGAAACGATTGTTTCCCTCGAGGACCCTTCTACGGGTTCTTGGCGAGTTGTGTTAGCAAAAAAACCAGCCCCAGGAGCTGGCGCTTGCCAGGATGACTCTCTGGGTTTCTAGAAGCACCAGAGGCATTTGTCCTGTCTCTTTTTTGCTCTGGTCATGTTGTCCGGCTCTGACAATCTAGGTGCTGTCCATAGAGGTGATGTGTGCGGGCCCATTTCTGCATTCAACAGCGGGATAGAGAGCAGAGTCCGCGGTTAATGGAAATGTTGCAGTCCACAGCCCAACAAACTTGGAAAACAGCATATTTAGGGAAACAGCATCTTTGAATGCAGGTGAAGCACTTGCCATGAGTCATCAGGCTTCTTGGTGATGTTTTTTTAAAAAAAGCACAATTCGTTTACCGTCAGTCGCTAAAAATGCGGTTTAGGCATTCTACCTTTTTCAGTTCCTTTTCTTTTTTTCTAGAATACATTAGTTATTAGTGCTGCACTTAAATGTGCATCAAAGAGAATAACAACGTGGAAGGCCTGATTAGCTCAATTATACACCCACACCTAGATGCTGTCTTTTTGACTGTAAGACTGAAATATTGTTGCAGAAGAAAATAAAACAATCTGTTCCCCCTCTTTTCCATTATGTTCTTCTGGTCTCGGAATTATTTTGATTTTTCTTTAGAGAAAGAGGATTTAAAAACAGAGCTAATTTTGGTTTATCTTGTACTTCTTGAAATAGTTTAAACAGGGCTATGAATTATGTTTGAATCTGTGTTTTTGATGATCTTTCTCCAGGCCAGCTTTCTCTGAATTTTCCTCTTTTCTCTCCACAAGACAATGGTGATTAAAAAAATACTCTACTCCTCAGATTTAGATTACCATGTCTAAATGAGACATGGATATGGAAGTATCAGCATGTAAAGTCTCTTTTGGAAATTCAAGTAGAGTTGGTGGTATTTACGACCACACAGTAACCAGACTCGTTCAGCTCATCTCTGTGATTCACCAAATTTGAATTTGACTCAGATTTCTGCTCAAGGAAACCCATCACATTTCAGCTGGTGATTCGCTGCATTTTGAGACCATTGCTAATCTCTGGTTCAGAATAGGCATGAGCAAAAGAAAAGGTGAAGATTTTTTTGGGTAATGACTGGATATCACAATAACCCACAGGCTAATCATCTCATGTTTTATGTTCCTCATAGAAGTCTTTGAATTAAAAATCAAGGAAAAATTCTTCTGGGTTTAGATAGATTTCATTCAGGGAGGTCCTTGCTAATTGTCATACTACCTCTCAGTTTCTGTTATTTAGGGATAAAAATATCTGGAAATGTTTTAATGACTATGTCCAAAGTGTTTCACATAAACTGGCTGGTTCCTAGGTTTTCTGAATAATCACTTAATTGCTGAAATTCAGTATGTTTAGATAGTGGCCCAATTGCAGATATTTATTTTTTAGAAAGAAAGTTTGTTCCTCTCTAGACTATGTGGAATCAAATTGGCACAAAATGAACTTTGGCTCAGAAGCTTCTCCTGACATTTATTTGCAAGAGTTTCTGTGGCCACTGTTCCGGGAGCCAAGGTGACAGGAAGCCTTGTTGGTCACTGGGGAGAAATGCGGCTTTTCTCTTCACTCATTCTGGGTGTGAGAAGAAAGGAACTACTTGTGGATATGCCAACCCCGATTTGCCTGTTTCTGCCACTAGCAATACTTGATATTTACATTTCAGGCAAAAGATGAGCAAGTTGAATTCCCAGCACAGGGAGACAATGATCACAGAGAGAACCTGCGTTGCCCAGCTCTTAAAACCTACACAGGCAGCTCTTTTGAAAGCCACTAATGGTACCTAGAGTCCTTCTTTTCTCAAACCGTTGATGCATATCCTTATTTTCCCAGGATTTGGCGATCTCTTTAGCAGAAAATAAAATTTAAACATTACCTTAGAACACTGGTGCTCAATCTTTGCTGCTCATGCTGGTCCCCTGGGAGTGCCTTTAATTGCTAAATTTGGGGCTGCATCCCCGGCCAGCAAAATCAGAACGTCTGTGATTCGAATGAGGCATCAGGACTGTAAACCCCCAGGGGACCACAGTACGGAGCCAACCGCGAGAATCACTGTCTTGTCCACACGGTCAGTGTCCCTCCATGATACCGTTACCGTTCATCCAGACATGTGTAGTGGACAGGGATCTTAGTCCCAGGCTCAGGTGTTCCAGAAACCCAGGTTATGTCCTCACAACCTCATTTCATTTTGCTTATGAGTTGTGTACCAACTTCTGTATTTCAGCCAGTATGGCAGAAAGTTGATCTTGGCCCATTCAGGATTCTTTCTTTTCCCAGGTTTGCAAGTAAACTCCAAGGGGCTTACATGGTACTCAAATGTTTGCAGGTGGGATTGGCAAGGGAGCTGTTCTGACTGTGGCTAAAATGCACACCGGCAGTGTCCCACGATTGGGCCGGTGGTCTGCTGGGTTTCTGCAGCACTGTCTTCCCAGCCCGTTCTATCTTTTTCCTTCTCCCGTGCCAGGTCCTGGTGTGGGGTGCTGAGAGGAGCTGCCTGGAGTCTGCCCTGAAACACCACTGACACTTTCTCCTTCCTCTTCTCCTAGACTTGGGGAGATGGCCGTGCCTTTGCTGTTTCTTAGAGACTGATGTGAGTTTAAATGAGGGTGTTCGGAAAGGAGCTTCCGGTCAGGAAAACTAATGTCTCCTCTTCTTTTTTTAAATTGATATTTTGATTATTTTTTATTTTTATTATTTTTAGAAAGATTTTGTTTATTTACTGAGCGAGAAAGAGAGAGAGAGTGAGCACTGGGAAGGGCAGAGGGAGAGGAAGAGAGAGAGAATCCTAAACAGATTCCCTGCTAAGCACAGAGCCTGATGTGGGGCTGTCTTACCACCCTGAGATCACGACCTGAGCCGAAATCAAGAGTCAGATGCAACTGAACATTAAAATATATATACATGGGGCGCCTGAGTGGCTCAGTGGGTTAAGCCTCTGCCTTCAGCTCAGGTCACGATCTCAGGTCCTGGGATCGAGCCCCGCATCGGGCTCTCTGCTCAGCGGGGAGCCTGCTTCCCCCCCCCCCCGCCTACTTGTGATCTCTCTCTCTCTGTCAAATAAATAAATAAAAATCTTTAAAATAAATATATATATATTGAAAAGTGTATTACATATCTATGTACACACATTGAAAAGTTAAAAAAAAGTCAGACACTTAAATGACTGAGCTACCCAGGCACTCCCAATATCTCTTCTTTAGGCAAAACCTGTACATTTCTTTTTAGTTTATAGGTTCTTCTTAGGAACCATGAAATGATACCCCTTGTCTTGAAGCAACCTTTTCAGCATGGGAATTGCTTGGTTAAAAATCATCATTAACAAGCACATTAACATAAACATTCAACTCCAAGTTATTTTACTAGATAAATCTAATTTGTCTCTGTCTCCCTCAGGTAATTCTGTCATCTGTCCAGATGGGGTGAATCACCTTCAGAATTGTAGCAGCCGATGCCCTCTCCTGAGGAACGGGGCAGGCTTGTCTTAATCCTATCAGTGTTACCTCTCTTGTCATTCAGAACCTCTCGTTAATCATTGGTTTAGATGAATTTACTTCAATTTAGGGAGCATTTGAAGCCAATTCAAGGGGGAGAAGAACACTTTATTGATGAGCACTGTTGCTAAGTACGCATTCTCATTTCGTCTGACTTGGGACACCTCCAAGTGTGTAGCACTTTGGCCTTTAGAAAACATGACTCTCCCTTACAAAGTCCAAGTCAAATAGTCATGGGTAGAATTTATGTTACTATTATCGTAACAAGAATATCCACTAATTGCGTACCTACGAGGTGTCGCACCGTGTCCATACCTTATAAACACTGCCTGTTCAACCCACTTGTTGGGTTCCCTCAGCTAGTTAATTGCGGTTATGACTTGCTTCACTCTCTTAACAAGTATACTTGGACATACAGATTGAAGATAGTGTTTTTTCTTTTATTTCCAGGTTTTTAAGATTTTAATTCCAATAGAGTGAACATGCACTGCTCTATTATTTTTGGGTGCAGAGTAGAGCGATTTAACATTTCCCATACATTAGGAAGACTGTTCTTGAGGTTTGAAACTGACTATTGTAATCCCTTCATCCATACAAACATGATAAGGTCGTCCTTTTCCCAGAAGGTAATAAACCTAGGAAATAAAATTAGTGACATATGCTAAAAATAAATATGTTCAGATTCGTAACGGACTATCAAGAGAAGCTTGGGAATATTTTGGGAATAAACCTTTTGAAGGTAATGTGATAGATGCTACCCAGACCCCCACAAAAAATATCTTGATACCCCCATGTCTGACACAGGGTACTGTGCTCAGGGAACCATGTTCTACCAAGACCTGCCTGATAAAAACATATGTAGTGATGGGTGTTTACTTGCACTGTCCAATATGGTATCCTACCGACCTCTCTCTCGCACGCACGCGCGCTTTTTAAGAAAGGGAATAAATACAAGCTTTGAGGTTAAATGAAAGTTTAATTCCTAGTAATAATCTGGGTAAATAACTCAGATTTTCCTTCCTAAATGCAAACAGTAAATACGAACATCTACTTCTATGGTTATTTTTAGGACTGATGGGATGATCCTGGTAAAGCTTCTAGTAGCATCCTTGCGGTAAACCATCTCTTGATGATCCTTTGATGATGACGATGGTCATATTGAGGCTAACGGTGTGTCCATTTAGCAGAAGGGATGAAAGTGTCATCTGTGTCTCATGGGCTAAGTTGTGTATTTCCTTGTCAATATAGGACTGTCTCATGAATGTATGTAGTGTGTATATACAGTGGTTTATTAGTACAGAGCAGTAAGTCATCTGTGAGCTCGTACATGTGCATTTTGAGGTAAGGGTTGAACGATTAGGCTTGTTTTACTAGGGATAGCATCAAAACCCAGCAAGAGAAGGATTGGCGGCAGACCACGTGGAACTGGCATTCAAGTTCTCCGGTTTTCATCTAATTTTCTGTGCTCTCATACTGCCTCTTGAAACACAATATGGAAGCCTCTAAGACTTGATGAAAAACACAAATGTTTGTGGGACTCCATTAAAACTTTCTGATATGAAAGAAGATAAGAATGTGTTAGAAGCAGTGCTTTAGTATGATCAGAATTTCAGGTGACATGATTTTTCAGAAACATCTTCCATTTTCTGGTAGACCATTAGCGGTGCCTTTTAGAAGACAGCTTCGCTTTGTTTTAATCTTATAATCAGAAGGTTTCAGCTCAGGCCCTTGAAATGCACATAATAGTGGCAAATGGTAGAGGAAAGCCAGTTTCCTCAGGGATAAAAATGAAACAGGCAGTCTTTTGGCCAGGAAAACAGCCAAGTCATGTATCAGCTTCCATCTTGCCATTGTCATAGCTCCGTGGAGGTGACGGCATCTAATTATGTTCTTAAAGGATAATCACTGTCCCGTTCAGGATGTCCTGCTGACTCCATGGGGATGCTCGCAGGATGTGAGAGACATCACAAGGCTGACTCACTGGAACCAAGGGATTTAGCAAATGCAGGAAAGGAGAGCAAATTTAAGCTGGGAAGTAAGTGATTTGCTGAGAAGCCAGAGCAACAGAGAAAACCTTTCTTCCTAAGAGTGCCCGATGCATTTAAGACAGTTCTGGCTATTAGAAATGTTTTTCTTTTATTAAGCTGAAGTATGCTTGTGTGATGAAGCTCTTTTGTGGGATATTGATGGGGGTTCATTCAAGCCAGCAAATATTTATTATCTACCATGGACTCCTGTCTTCTATGTCTCATCTGCATAGTTCTGGGTGCCAGGAACCTGTCAGGGCGCCTTGCTCTCGTGATGTTTGAGTTTAATGAACATAATAGAAAAGATTTGAGGAGCTTTAAATGCAGACACAGGAAGACATGGCTTCATGTAGGCAGGTAAGGGGCAAAGCACAGCAGCGAAGAGGAACCATAACAGAAAGTCTTAGGGAAATGTAGCAATGTCTTCAAAGGAAAGGAGAGCAGTTGGTTGTCCCGTGGCAGGCAAAATAGTGCTCGTGGACACATCTCGATCCAGAGTCGTTTCTCATCCAAAGATTTCCTGCAGGGGTTTCTTTTTTTCCTCTTGTGTAAATTAAATAAAAATAATGCTGCTTTATGAAAATCTGCTCCTTCACTACCTTTCCTAGAACACATCTGTTCTGTGAGACAAAAGTGATTGCTCACCCTAGTTCCTTTGTCCTTGAAATATTTGGTCCCACATCCAAGATTTTTTAGGAAATTGGTTTCAGGGCTGGAACTGTTTCAGTAATCTGCGAATGACCCTAAATTACCTATTCATAGGAAGAGAAGGCCAGGGCCCGGTGGCAAACAAAGTAGCCTTTTCAGTCTTCCCATGACTTCCTCTCCTTGGCAGACCATCCCTGGTCCTCTGTGCGAGAGCCCGACTCCCTGCCTTTCTGGCCCGCGACCTTGGTTGAGAAGATGGCCTGGAGGGCGCACCGTGCCACCCATGGGATCGGTAGCTGAAAGCGGTTTTGCTTGCTGAATGTCCAATTAATGAGGTTTTACGATCTAGATAGCATACACTGACAGAGTACTGAGTACCTTTAACGATGGCGAACCTTCTGCTCCGGAGGCATGCTAATCCAAGCCTGCTTGTTTTTCCTCTTAGGAAACCAGAGACCTGTTATTAATGCAAGCGACTTCTCAAATGTCAAAAATGAAACACTTTCCTTTTTCACAGGAGGAGTATGTGTCGTTCGCGTTCGGGGTCACTTATTTTTATTCTCTTGATGGCACTTTGAACTGAAATGGCTGTGCACCAGGCGGCTCTTAGAGCATCTGTGGATGGCAGAGAAAATAAAGCCATGTGCTCATGTGCGGCTGCATGATAGAGATCTTCGGTCAGTCCCCGTGATTAAGGACCCGCTCGTGGGAGGGACAGCCATTCCCCACTGCCAGTGAGCAATTGCTGCGGGATGATGATGACTTTCCCCCAAGCTTTCCTCCCTGTTCCTCGGGCCGGTCTGTGTGGTGGAGGTGAAATCCAAGGCCTGAGAATTATAGACTGTGGCCAAATGAGTCGTTGCTCCCTGGTCCAGTGTGGGCGAGAGGTAGGGGGAGAAGGTGACAGAACCATTTTTACTGATTGATTCATCTAGTTATCACCACCGATGTGATTTTCCATGTGTTCGTGTAATTACTTGATTGATATCTGTCTTCTCTGCTGAAGTATGAGGTATTGAAGGCAGGACTCAGAGATGTATGGGCTCCCCACCTCTTTCGGAGCATCTGGCACTGCCCGTGGTGCAGACTTGGCTCTCTGCTTCAGTGCCTGTTGAATTAAAGAATGAAAGAATGAATGAGCTACCTATGATTAGAGTTCCACACATTTCTTTAAAAAATGCTTGTCTAAACGTTTTGAACACCTCTAGCCATAGAGAAGACCTTTCTTCGCAAGGATACCCAGTGCATTTTAAAGTTTTGGCTGTTAGAACATTTTTTTTCTTTTATTAAGCTGAAATATGTTCACAAACAGACTTTACTATTCAAAAATAGAATCAGGGGACGCCTGGGTGGCTCAGTTGGTTAAGCCGCTGCCTTCGGCTCAGGTTGTGATCCCAGCGTCCTGGGATCGAGTCCCACATCGGGCTCCTTGCTCCGCAGGGAACCTGCTTCTCCCTCTGCCTCTGCCTGCCACTCTGTCTGCCTGTGCTCTCTCTCTCTCTCTCTCTCTAACAAATAAATAAATAAAATCTTAAAAAAAAATAGAATCAGATGTTGTGTAGAGTGGAATGACTCGTCATAAGGGATGATCTTTATGTAATTTATGTTCCAATCAATGTACCCTTATAGTTTGTTATTCCTTCCCTTCATTTAAGCATTGTTCACAAAGCTTGTTTATTATTAATTAGTTAGCTAATTAGTTGTTATTAATTAGTTAGCTAGAACTGTTTTAAGAAAGGATTTTGTTGGGGAAAAAAAATACAGGTACTATATAAAAGTCAGTTGGGGTCATCCTTCCCATTATAATTAAAATGAAATTGACTCAGACTTACATTTTCTTTTTTTAAAAATTTTATTTATTTATTTGACAGACACAGATCACATACAGGCAGAGAGGCAGGCAGAGAGAGAGGAGGAAGCAGTCTCCCCACTGAGCAGAGAGCCCAATGCGGGGCTGGATCCCAGGACTCTGGGATCATGACCTGAGCTGAAGGCAGAGGCTTTAACCCACCCAGGTGCCCCTCAAATTTACATTTCTTAAGCTCCTTCTCCTACCTGTTTTCCTGGCCACCTTATTTTGTCCCGAGGCTACTCTGCCAATACAGTGGTTCCTAGTTCAATATCTGGGAAAAAATTAGGTCTCTTTCTTACTCTTTACAAGTGTATTTAAGTTCTGTTTGATTTCCAAAGTATCAAGCATTCTGAAGAATATGTGAAGGCAGAGATGGCTGCAATCTGCTGGGTTTCACTTGTGTTATTTCTCTTTACTCTTTATTAAGATAGGTGATCTGTGCACACATGAAAACGTGCTCATCCTGTGACATTAAAACTTTACAGATAAAGCTAAAGACCTCTTTAAATAGTAATACCTCATAAACCTAACGAAAGAGGCAAAGAATCTATACTCAGAGAACTATAAAGTACTCATGAAAGAAATTGAGGAAGACACAAAGAAATGGAAAAATGTTCCATGCTCATGGATTGGAAGAATAAATATTGTGAAAATGTCTATGCTACCTAAAGCTATCTACACATTTAATGCAATGCCTATCAAAATTCCATCCAATTTTTTCAAAGAAATGGAACAAATAATCCTAAAATTTATATGGAACCAGAAAAGACCTCGAATAGCCAAAGGAATATTGAAAAAGAAAACCAAAGTTGGTGGCATCACAATTCCCGACTTCAAGCTCTACTACAAAGCTGTCATCATTAAGACAGTATGGTACTGGCACAAAAACAGACGCATAGATCAATGGAACAGAATAGAGAGCCCAGAAATAGACCCTCAACTCTATGGTCAACTAATCTTCGACAAAGCAGGAAAGAACATCCAATGGAAAAAAGATAGCCTCTTCAACAAATGGTGTTGGGAAAATTGGACAGCCACATGCAGAAAAATGAAATTGGACCATTTCCTTACACCACACACGAAAATAGACTCAAAATGGATGAAGGACCTCAATGTGAGAAAGGAATCCATCCAAATCCTTGAGGAGAACACAGGCAGCAACCTCTTCGACCTCAGCCGCAGCAACTTCTTCCTAGGAACAACGCCAAAGGCAAGGGAAGCAAGGGAAAAAATGAACTATTGGGACTTCATCAAGATCAAAAGCTTTTGCACAGCAAAGGAAACAGTCAACAAAACCAAAAGACAACTGACAGAATGGGAGAAGATATTTGCAAATGACATATCAGATAAAGGGCTAGTATCCAAAATCTATAAAGAGTTTAACAAACTCAACACCCAAAGAACAAACAATCCAATCAAGAAATGGGCAGAGGACATGAACAGACATTTCTGCAAAGAAGACATCCAGATGGCCAACAGACACATGAAAAAGTGCTCCACATCACTGGGCATCAGGGAAATACAAATCAAAACCACAATGAGATACCACCTCACACCAGTCAGAATGGCTAAAATGAACAAGTCAGGAAATGACAGATGCTGGCGAGGATGTGGAGAAAGGGGAACCCTCCTACACTGTTGGTGGGAATGCAAGCTGGTGCAACCACTCTGGAAAACAGCATGGAGGTTCCTCAAAAAATTGAAAATAGAGCTACCTTATGACCCAGCAATTGCACTACTGGGTATTTATCCTAAAGATACAAACGTAGTGATCCAAAGGGGCACGTGTACCCGAATGTTTATAGCAGCAATGTCCACAATAGCCAAGTTATGGAAAGAACCTAGAAGTTCATCAATAGATGAATGGATAAAGAAGAAGTGGTATATATATACGATGGAATACTATGCAGCCATCAAAAGAAATGAAATCTTACCATTTGCGACAACATGGATGGAACTAGAGCGTATTATGCTTAGCGAAATAAGTCAACTGGAGAAAGAGAACTACCACATGATCTCCCTGATATGAGGAAGTGGAGATGCAACGGGGGTGGGAGTTAAGGTGGTAGGAAAAGTAAAAATGAAAGAAGATGGGATCGGGAGGGAGAAAAACCAAAAGAGACTCTTAATGTCATAAAACAAACTGAGGGGGGTGGGGGGAAGAGGGGTTGGGTGAGGGTGGTGGGGTTACATCATATGTTTAAATAAAGCTTAAATAAAGTAAAAAAAAAAAAAAGAATCCTCTTCCAATGGTTAACTAACTCTGTGTATTCACCTTGTGCCTTTGACTGCTGGTGTAAATAAAGTACATCTTCCCATTGGTAAACAGTAAATAGTAATACCTCATTCTATTTTCCATCCTAGAAATAAACTAATATCAACTTCATGTTTATTCTTCCAGCTGTTGATATATAAATCAAGTATATAATTTATAAAAATTATAGAAGTTATATGTAAATTATATATAACTTATATAAGTACATAAAGCTATGTATAATTCTATATAACATATGTAATTATTTGATTTATGGGTTATTTTGTATTACATACATACATATGCATACACATACATTTATATGTATATGTGTGTATACATACACACATGCATACACACCTGTTTATGTGTATGTATGTATATCTGTGTATAGACACACACACACTTGTAAGCAATAGAAGCCACCTCTTTCTAACTAAATTCACTAATCAACTAAGATTTTTTAAGTGCCTACTATGTGGTAGGTACCGTTCTAGGGACTAGAATATAGCAATGAGTCAAATCCCTGCTCTCAGAAGCTTATATTCTAGATTAGGAGGGCAAAGAATAAATAAGAAACCAAGTAAAGTAATTTCAGAGAGTGATATCTATGAGAAATTTTATGAAAGAGTTGCCGCCGTGATGCATTGTGGCAGGAAAAGCTACTGCTGAGTGACTGATCAGGGCAGGTTTCTCGGAGGTGATGCCATTTTTACTGGAAAATAAATTGGGAAGATGAGCGAGTCTGCTAAGGTCTGTGGAAGGAGGAGTGCAGGCAAAAAGAACAGTGAAATTGGAGACCCTGATGCATGTGTAACTTGCAGTGTCTGAAGAGTAGAAAGAACAGGAGGGCAGGAGCAAAGGAGAGATGGAGAACAGGAAAGCAGGAGGCGGCAGAGCTCAGTCGCCTCCGTCTAGACAGGAAACTTGTGGCACATCACAAGAATAATGGGAAGCTATTAAAGGATTTTAAGCAAGAGTGTGTTTTGGAATCTGATTTGTTTTAAATTTATCACTCTGGCTTTGGTGTAGAGAAAGGGATCTATGAAGTGAGAGATAAGAATGAATTGTTCCTTTTTATTTGTCAAAAATCAATTGACCATATATTTGTGGGTTTATTTCCAGACTTTTGTGCTGCTTCATTGATCTCTGTTTCTTTCCCTTCACCAACACCACACTATTTTGGTTAAGGTACCTTTCTAGTAAATGTTAAAATCATGAAATGTAATCTATCCTGGTGGTATTTTGCAATTTTCAGTGTATGTGTGTTTAGTATTTCATGGTTTGGGATGCTATTTTAAATGGATTGTATTACTGATTTCATTTTCCAATATGTTGTTGTTAGTATATGGAAATGTATTTGACTTTTGTGCACTGACCATTATTCTGCAAATGTGCTAAATTCACTTACTTTTAGGAGCTTTTTTTTTTTTTAACGTGGAAGATTCTCTAGGATGTGACTATATAAACAATCAAGTCATCTGCAAAAAGACAGTTTTCAGTTTTACTTTCCTATCTGGATGCTTTTTAATCCTTTTTCTTGCCTCATTACACTGGCTGGGACCCCAGCATATGTTGAGCTGAAGTGGAGAATAGATGTTCTCGCCTTGTTCTCTATGTTAGGAACGCTGCACCATGATGAGTTGTGTGAGCTGCAGGTTTTTGTAGATGACCTTTAGCAGATTTAGACAGTTCCCTTCTGTTACTATGATCTTGAGAGTTTTTTTAATCACAAGTACATGTTGAATTTTTGTCAAATGATCTTTCTGCATGTATTGTGATAGTGTATGTTTGTTGTTCCTTTATTCTGTCAACATGGTGAATTATCTAGTTTTATTTTTGAGTATTAAATCAAGTTGCATTCCTGGGATAAACCTCAGTTTTTTTTTTTTTTTAAGATTTTGTTTATTTATTTATTTGACAGATCTCTGCCTGTCTATTTGATCTCTATTTGACAGAGATCACAAGTAGGCAGAGAGGCAGGCAGAGAGAGAGGGGGAAGCAGGCTCCCCGATGAGCAGAGAGCCCGATGCGGGGCTCGATCCCAGGACCCTGAGACCATGATCCGAGCCGAAGGCAGAGGCTTTAACCCACTGAGCCACCCAGGCGCCCTGATAAACCTCAGTTTATTATGATGTATTATTCTCTTAAAATATGTATAGATTCAATCTGTTAATATTTTTTCATGAATTATTGGTCTGCAGTTTTTTGTTCTTGTATCTTTGGTATTGTTATCAATGTTGCTGGCCTCATAGAATCAGTTATTAAGTATTCTTTCCTCCTCTATAAATCTGAAAGAGTTTGTATAGGAGCCTTACTTCTTTAATCTTTGATAGAATTCACCAATAAAGCCACTTGGTCTGGTGTTTCCTTCATGCAGAAGTGTTTAATTATAACTGTAGTGTTTTTAGCAGATACAGAAAATGTATTAAGATTTTTTTCCCTTTTGTCAGATTTTGTTTTTTCTGTCTTTCAATGAGCCTGTCCATTTCTTCTACATTTTCGATTTTGGATACAGCTGTTCATAATCTCTTATTTTCCTTTTCAACATTTAAGTAAGGAGTCTGTAGTTATGCTAACTATAATTCCTGACATTTTAATTTGCATATTTTTTTATTTTTAAGTGTGTATGTTGTTTATCAGATAATTTCATTGATCTTTCCAAAAAACTAGCTTTTGGTTTCACTGATTTTCTCTATAGTTGATTTTTGAATTTCTTTGTTTTAGCTCTTATATTTATTAATTTCTCTGTGCTACTTTTCACTCTTCCTTGCTTCCTAAGAGAAATCTTCATTATATCATTGATTTTAGAATTTTATTTTGTTTTGTGATCATTATTTTGCTTCAAATATTTCCAATTTCTTTGTGATTTCTCATTTGACCTGTGGTTTGCTTAGAAATAGTTTCTTTTTTAGACACTAAATTTATTCCATGCACATTCTCTGATATTGTTAAGTAGTTCCTTTCAATTTTTTAATTTTAATTTTTACTTTTAGAAGATTTTATTTATTTGAGAGAGAGAGATCACAAGTGGGGAAATGGGGCAAAGAGAGAGGGAGAAGCTGACTCTTTACTGAGCAGGGAGCCTAACATGAACCTCCATCCCAGGACCCTGAGATCATGACCCGAGCCAAAGTCAGATGCTTAACTGACTGAACCACCCAGGTGCCCTTATGTAGTTTTTTTTTTTTTTTAAGATTTTATTTATTTATTAGTTAGAGAGAGAGAGAGAGAGCGAGCACAGGCAGACAGAGTGGCAGGCAGAGGCAGAGGGAGAAGCAGGCTCCCTGCTGAGCAAGGAGCCCGATGTGGGACTCGATCCCAGGACGCTGGGATCATGACCTGAGCCGAAGGCAGCCGCTTAACCAACCGAGCCACCCAGGCGTCCCCCTTATGTAGTTTTTAAAATGGAAACAACAGGGGCACCTGGTGGCTCAGTTAGTTAAATGTCTGCCTTTAGCTTGGGTCATGATGCCAGGGTGCTGGGACCGAATCTCATCATGTCAGGCTCCCTGCTCAGAGGAGAGTCTGCTTCCCTCTCTACTTACTGCTCCCTCCTGTTTGTGTGCTCTCTCTGTCAAATAAATAAATAAAAATCGTAAAAAAAAAAAAGAAAAAAAAACCAGAAGCTGGATCTCTGTGAAATTAACAAAGATAGTCTGAACTTAAAAGTTATAGGAAAAGTAATTTTCTATAAAAATCGAGGCCAAATCTCATTGTAAGATATTACAGAACAAAGGAGAATAAGGTGACAAATAACATCCCTAGATGTAATTAAGAACAGGTCAAATGGAAGAGATCAAAATTGTAACATTGTATTTCAAGACTAAGACATTAAGAAAATAATATGAAACATAATATCATAAAACAGAATTAGGAAGCCCAGAAGTTATGTGCTAAGGCACAGGGGAAAATAGAAATGAAAAAAAAAACCCCAATATTTCAGAAATGAAGACTTAACTGGTAGTA
>ML107234.1:0-51964 GCA_003697995.1 Taxidea taxus jeffersonii
CTTCAACTTTAACCTTAAATTTAACTCAGTCTACATGAAGAGTTTCCCTACAGTGAGGGAAAGTAGCATAGAATTAGATGTTGTATTAAAATGAGTCACATACAAAGCTCTGAACTGATAAAGTTATCATTTTTCCAGCCTCCTACAATTGAAATTTCAGCCATGGTAAATATTTTATATTATATTTTAGTAAAATATAATATAAAATATATTTTTGTAGTTCAGTCCAAAATTTATATGTATATTAAATTAATATTTTTTAGAAATTAATACATTTACTTAACTTGTTAAAATCTGAATTCTATAACAGATTCTTGGCATTTCCCAAAACCTACCTCTTGCCTCTCTCTTCCTCAGCTTAAATTCCCACATATTCTTTAATCTCTCCAGATCTTAGTTTTCTCATCCCTGGACTTGGTGCCTTCCAGCTTTCAAATTCTCTGCCCCTATCTTAATATTACATCCTGCAAATGTGTTCATATGTTTGCATGCCTCTGTAATTACCCCACAATTTCAATTGTGCCTTTTTCATAATTAGGATAAAACCATAGCTATAACAGTAACTGGGGCTGTAAGCATCCCCAGGGGGTTGGGAGTGTAAACAAAACAAACTAACTCATAAAAATTACCCACATTGATAAACTATGCATGTAAGCTGGGATTATAAAGAAGTAAAGGAAAATTTTATTGCAGTAATTTTCAATAATGTTCTATAAAAAGGAATTGCAGCTTTCGTTGCCTAGAGAAGCTTACATACCCTCACTTTTTGGATATTCAATGGCAACAGGACTTGAAGGTCCTGTGTGATATTCTGTAAGCCCAAGACAAATTCAGCTGAAGCCAAGTCACTTCAGCCAAGGACCTCTATCATCCTTTGCTTGAACCAGCAAGAATCTGCCCAAAGGGATGGGATAACAGATATCCTAGGGCATGCACAAGCCACTACCACTTTTAAAGGAAATTTATGCTTCCACCACAGAATCATGTATCTATAAAATATTACACAAGGAAAATTAAGATAAGTATGATTTTAAAAGATCGTTGTGATCAAGTTGAAGTGTATGTTAATTTTAAAAAGTATTTTAATTTACAATTAAAAAATTGTACACCTTTAAATAATTCTTTCCTTTATCACTCTGGTTATATTAAAGTAGGTAAATCATACCTCCTCACCCAAAACCAAGGCCAAGATTGAGGAGCCAGCCACACAAAGGAGTCCTCAGAGGGCTGCGTGCACTTGAATTAGACCAATAGTAGGATTAACGTATGTTTTTAGAAACTATAAATAATTTTTTCAGTTCTCATTTATTTTGTGTCTGTAAAATATTCATAAAACTATGGTTTTTGTCATACTACTCAAATAAATTCAGAGTTAAAGACAGTGAGAGATATTAGGTTCTATGTGAAGTTCCAGATATACTTATGTAGACCACAAGTTTTCTCAATTTTCTATCGCCTCTATTTGACCATGGGGGAGGGAATGCTGGCTATGTAGTCAAAAGGCCCAGCTTTCTCACTTGCGGTTGGATGACTTGAGCACAGCATTTTTCCTCTCTACGTCTGTTTTATCATTTTCAGAAAGCATCGTCCTGCCCTGACCACCTTATAATTTGCTCTGACGACCAGTGATTCCACATTAAAGTACGTGCTATACAAAGGAAAGGTTGGATTTTGTTAGCAGAAAGTGCTGTGTCTCTAGTACCCAATTAATTAGTTAATTCATTAAGGCATCAAGAACAAATTTTACTGTGTGCCTACTAGGTGCCCAGAATGTCCTGAGGCACGAGGGCTTCGAAAGTGAATAGAGAGAAAAACTAGCAGCTGCCTAGAACAGTGTGGGGGGAGGGATGAAGGCAAATGGACATGAGATTTCCATTTGAGGGGATAAAGATTATCTAAAATAAGACATGGTGATGGTTGTGAACTTCTGTAAATTTGGATATTCAAGGGCTACCGGACCTGAAGGTCCAGTGTAATATTCTGTAAGCCCAGGACAAGTTCAGCTGCCAGGTGAAGCCCAAGTCACTTCAGGCTAGGACCTGTGTCATCTTTGGCTTGAACCAGCAAGAATCTGCCCAAAGGGATGGGATAACAAATCATCACAGAATTAGACATTTAAAGCAGGTGAATTTTATGGTATGTATATTAAATCTCAGTAAAATTAAAAATATATATATAGTTCCTACCCTCAAGAAGCTTATAGTCTAATGAGAAAAACCTTACATATAAACAAAAAATTACTATAATATACTGAAGAGACATGGATGCTGTTGGCCTACAGTTGTATAAAATTGAAACTTCAAATGATTTAGTATTAAAAAAAGTTTTATCGTACTCCTAGCATTGGAAATACCAGTTCAAACCCAGAACAGATTTTATGATTTTTTTTTAATTTTATTTATTTATTTGTTAGAGAGAGAGAGAGCACAGGCAGACAGAGCAGTAGGCAGAGGCAGAGGGAGAAGCAGGCTCCCTGCGGAGCAAGGAGCCCGATGTGGGACTCGATCCCAGGACGCTGGGATCATGACCTGAGCCGAAGGCAGCTGCTTAACCAACTGAGCCACCCAGGCGCCCCAGATTTTATGATTTATTGAGAGAAATGCAATATCTAAAATTTGGGAAAACTCATTAACCCTTGTACAAACTTGGCAAGCCTAAGATTTTAGTTTAAGAAACAAGGCCTTGACATGTCTGGAAAAATGTTGCCAACGTTGTCAATTTGACATTCATTGAGCATAACAGAACCCTTATTGTGGTTTGGAGAGCCGATGGAGGCCAGGCTGAGGAGGAACAGTCGAGCCCTGGCACACTCATTTGCTTGAACCCAGCCCCCAGGGATGCTGCCTGGCAAGTCTCCCAGATCATCACTGAACAAGCAGAACGGAAGGGGTGGGTAGAGTGGCGACCTCAGACCCTCCGCAGCTGGAAGCTCTATTTCCATTTGGACGGAATGAGTCCGTGGTTCCAGTCCATACTTTCTATTTCCAGAGAGACTTTTCTGCTTTAGGAAAATATAAAGGAGTCCCTTTCTCTGGGTTTGAAATTGGATCCCAGCTCTTCTAAGTTCTCTTGTATTACCAACAATGGTCCTAGTTTGAATCCTACAACCCAGACTCCTTTTTAATTTACGGACACATCCTCCTTGGAGAGATATCTCTCCACATGGTGTCTGCCTCCCTGAATGGTTTCTGGATATTATTTTCTTCCAGCTTGATCTGTACATCTCAGATGAGAGGACTCCCACATATGCTCACTGATTAGTTCACGTATTCTTTCATTTGCTTGACAAATTTTTATCAAGCCTTATTACATATTTAAGAATTATCCAAGCTTGGGGTGCCTGCTTGGGTAGCTCAGTTGGCTTAGTGGCTGCCTTCCGCTCGGGTCATGATCCCGGTGTCCTGAGATCAACCCCACATCAGGCTTCCCGTTGAGCAGGGAGCCTGCTTCTCCCTCTCCCTCTGACTGCTGCTCTGCCTACTTGTGCTCTCTCTCTGTCAAATAAACAAATAAAATCATTTAAAAAAAGAAAAGTTACAAAAAGTTATCCAAGTCTGTAAAATCAGGTAATATCTCTGGTACCAAACCACATAACCTACATAGACATTGCCTGAGACCCTATATTTGGCCCCTGACAACCTCATGGGCACATATTCTCTTAGCAGAAAGAGGACAGCATTGCTTTATATTCTCTTCAGTGGAAGATGAATAAAACATGAAAATGAATAAAAAGATTAATAGCAACAATGATTATTTACTGGTTTTCTCAATTCTATAGGTGGAACAGCATATGAAAAATGTTTATTCTCTATAGTGTTTTTCTCTCTGAGCCATTTTAATGTTTGAAAGAAATATTCATTCCTCTTAAACCGTCTCTCTGAATCTTAATTTTTTTCTATTATAAAATAAGGGGGTTGGATTCATGACCCCTAAGGACTCTTTAAGCATAAACAGTCTTCAATACACGAAATTCAGCCGGAAGCTTCAGAGCAAGAAAGCAGAGCAAGTAAAGAAAGTTCTTTACAAACAGCCAAGTGGGACTGACTATTCCCCAAAACAAGACTTAATAACTTGAGCGTGTCTACCAGGGGAAACATTTTATCAAGCTGAATTATTTATACATTATTAGTGAGAGGGTTATCATTTCAGTCAAATTATTAAAGTTTCAGCAGGAAGAACCAATTTTTGCTCAGCTTTCTTCCCATGTATAGGATGGGTATCACCCAACCTGGCCTGAATCTGGTCTGACTCAGACAGTGTCTCTTCCTCCCTCCTCACACTGCTACAGTGTTCATGTCTAACCACTGGTGGTATCCTCGGGCCAATGGGAAGACAAGCCAGGTTGACCAGACTCCATGATGCTACCTGCTGTCAATCAACACTCCCCAGATCAGGGCAGAGAGGGCATTAGTGTGTATGTCCAGGTAAACTACTCTGGCCAGAAAAATAAAGCCTACTCAGACAGAACACCCAATCTGTTCATTCTACACAGAGGCAGTACAAGATAGTGATCAAGCACGTGGGTTCTGAATCTGTGTTTCAGTCATGGCTTTGGCACATGTCCGCCCTTGTAGCCTTGTGTTCCCTATTGGGAAAATGGGAATGATATTAGGGCTATTTTAAGGATTATATAAGGTAGTATATGTAAAATATATAAGGAAAGTCCTTGGCACATGAAAAACACTCTGTTAGTTATCTGTATGTTATCTCTCCAGGTGGAAAAATTAAAATTAAGCCACAAAGAAGAGAACATTTAGATGGGCAAATGTGGTATCACATGAAGGGCACTGGTGTTGGGTGGGGTCTTCTAGAACATCAATTCAAAAATCTCAGTCATATAAGATTGTCATGAGGCCAACATGAGATGATTATATGGTACCAAGGGTGAGGTGTAGGTCTCAGTAACTATTCCCTTCCCCTGTCCAATGGTTTTAATTTTATTTCTTTTACTTTCTTTTCTGTATTTATTTGCCTTTCTTTATGTCTTTTCCTCTATTTCTTCTTTCTTTTCTTCTTTCTCCTCCCCTTTCCTCCTCCTCCTTCGCCCCCTTCCTCCTTCTCCTCCTCCTTCCTCTTCCCTCCCTCCTTCCTCTCTTTCTTTCTTTCTTTCTTTCTTTCTTTCTTTCTCTTTCAACTAATGATCACTGGTTTTCTCCTCCATCCTGGGCAGTCTGGGGACTCTGGGGATGAAATTGGGGAATGAGCCAACATGGTTCTGACTCTCTTATAGTCTAATGGAGGAGAAAGGTTTTCATCAGATTACTTCACTAACAAAGGCCTGACTTCAAACTTTAGATGTGTCCTGAGCCAACAGAGCAGTTTTATAAGGGCGTGTGTCAGAAGCACTTGACCTGTAAGAGAATGCTGGGAGACTTACCTAGATCTGAAGGCAGCAAGGGACTTCGCCAGGCCCACGAGAGGAAATGGCATTCTCTGTGGAAGCAGTAGCTCATACAGAGATGTGTGGCAGGGTGGCCATTTCTAGAATGGGACCGGAGCTCCAGGAACGAGGTGACAGTGGTGCCCAGGCAGAAGAGAGATGCGCTGGAGAGATTGGAGGGAAGTGTGGCAATATCTAACAAAAAGACGCTCTGCCCTACTGTTAACCAAACAGTAGCTTCTGATTGATTCCTAAAGAAGTTTCTTTTTCATTTACAGAATCATGCATTTTAAAAACATGGAGTTATTCCTTGACCGACCTGGAGTATTAAGATTAAACCTATTTCTCTGGTTCTGCATAAATTTGCGCTAACATAATTATCAACAATTACTCCCATATGTAACCAAATATTCAGCAAGGATTTTATGATTACCATATAAAAATCAAGAAGTGGAGTCATTCTTGACACCTCAGCTCTGTAGCTGTCAGATAGACATCCCAAATAGGCTCAAAAATATATTTTACAGACAAAAAATTAAAGAGATTGACAGATACAAGAGTAAAAGAAATCATAACCAATTGCAGAGAGGCTCTGCCTTCAATACACTAATTGCCTTCTAACTTTTCAGATTATTTAGGAGAGATTTTGAATATTTGAAGCTTTCAAAGAGTAACTGAGTTTTCCAAAGTAGCAATATAGGTTTCTTTGAATTATTTTTTCAAATGTTCACTGTGGTACTGTAGGGACTCTCAGGTGACATGAAATGGCTCAGTAGAGACAGTATCTAGAGCTAAAGTGACAAATTAAATTAGTCAAGAAGTTAATCATTCCAGCCTTGGCCAGGATCTATGTGTATAAACCTATTTGACTGATTTCAGGAAAGAAAATGCTTGTAATTTTTAATGGAAAATGACCTTTCTGAAGTTTCAATCTTTCACTTTATAAATAGTGTATTTGACATACTTGGCCAAGTTTCATAGGCTGGTTAAACTTTTAAAGTTAAAATAATTTGAGGAGAGATTTGGAAATTAAGATTTCTTTTTTTATCCTTCCAGGATCCTACACTGAAGCCCCTCAAGAGTCTATTTGACATTTAAACAAACATCATTTCTTCTCATTTACCATTTAAATATAGTCTGCACTGTGAGTAATACATGTCATTGTACCGCATTTTTTTTTTTAATTAAACGTGTGGCTCAACTGTTCTTCAAACGCACCAACCTCTTAGACAGTCACTGAAAGATAATCTTGCCGTTCCTTGGGTGACGTGACATCTGCATGGAGGCTTCCTGAGGGGCCGCCATTGCTGAGGCTCCGTCCCCTCACATGGGAGCTGAACAGTAGGCATCTGTTAGTGTCAGATGAACGCAAAGCTGGTCTCACTGAGATGAGGTTTATTTTTAGTTACTAATAGTTTCTGAAGACTAAATTACAGAAAATAGCAATCATTTTCTTGTGCGTTGGCTCTTAAAATTAATCAGGCAACTGGGTTAATAATAGTATATTTTTATTAATAACAGATGTACAGAAACACCTGTACTTATTCATCCGATGTCTTCAAAATGATATGCTAGTCAAAGAGTGTCAAATTATCATTTGAAAATTATTCAATAAATTCTAGAAGCAGTTTATTACTGAGTGAATTAACTGCATTTTTGGTACATTCATTTGGGGAGGTAGGGAGCATAGAGGTTAAGAGCACAAGCTCTAGAGTTAAACTACCTTGATTCCAACCTTAGTTTCAGTACTTACTAGTTGTGCGATCCTAAGCAAGTTACTTCTCTGTGCCTCGGTTTCCTCATCTGTAAAATGGGAATGACAATAATAATAATACACAGTGGTTGCCAACATTTACATAGCTCCTATTTTTCATCAGGTGCTGTTTTTTTTTTTAAGATTTTGTTTATTTGACAGAGAGAGATCACAAGCAGAGAGAGAGAGAGGGAAGCAGGCTCCCTGCTGAGCAGAGAGCCAATGCGGAACTAGATCCCAGGACCCCGAGATCATGACGTGAGCCGAAGGCAGTGGCTTAACCCACTGAGCCACCCAGGTGCCCCCTCATCAGGTGCTGTTTTAAGCGAGTGAGAGAAAGAGACAAACAGAGAGAGAATAGATATATGTCTGGTACAATTCTAGGATCAATTATATCTTTAATCTTCACAACAACCATACGGGGTTGGCACTTTAATTTTCCCTTCTTACAGGTAAGGAAACCGAGAAACGAAGAAGTAAAACAATTTTTCCAGAGGCAACTAAGTGCCAGAGCCTGTCTGGCCCCAAAGTCTATCCTCAACCTATTACAATGCCTGACGTGGCCCATTAATGAGATTATATACCGAAACCCATTGGACCTTGCATGTTTCTAGTAAATATTCAGTGAGCATTAATTACTATAATTGGTTTATGAAAGTTATAAATTATATTGTACTATATGCTGTCTCTTTCATTGCATTAAATATTTAACATTCCACTGAAATTATCTTTTTTACACCATCTTTAGTTGTGTTTTGTAGGATTTGGTAAGGTTATTTTGGGGTCAACATATTCAGAAGACATCATGCATTTTTATTTCTGTAACTTCATACAGCAGAGTGTAGAAACAATCAAGGTCAATTATTTATAAAATCATTCATTCATTTTTTTTTCTACAAATACTTGTTTGCAGAATAAGGCACCTACTACATGCCTGGCATTATTCCAGAACCTATTCTAGGGCATTCAGCAAAGAACAAGATAGACAAAGTCCTGGCTGTCACAGAGCTTACCTCCTAGTAAATCATTTTGCTGTTGACTCAATTCCAACTAGAGCCTTTAATCCTGGGAAACAGTGCCACAACTAAAATTGAAATCTTCCATCGTTAAACACTTGGGACATAAGGAGGGTGATGCATTATACAGACTACAGTACTCTATGTCACTGGCTTTACACTGAAGAGAAGGCATTCCAGGATCTCTGAGAACTGCAATTTTAAATGAAGCCCATTGGGAAAGAAGGCACTGGCCATGTTTTTCTCCACTGGCACATGAGTGGACGTCTCAAAAGTTAACCCATTCTTCTCATAACTGCATGGAGAAAAGCGATCAGAGTTCCAAAATAGAAGCTGAGGATTTCAGAAAGTAGAAAGTAGAATCTGTTTATCTTATTTTCTTTATGTTGTTTTCTTTTGCATTACTCCTTTTTAATGATTTTTCTCATATTCTGCCACTATCGATGTCATGTGAAATAATTATACTAGTGAAGGCTTTTCATATCAGATTATGTCCTTTGACTACACAAAGAAAAACAACTCATTATTATAACTATTCAAGATATATAACTATATATATAGATAGATATCTATATATATATCAATATATATAGATATATAGATATCTATATATAGATATCTATATATATAACTATTAAAGATACTTTTTCAGTCATTTTACTATTTGAGAGGAAATTATTGGGTTTTTAGAAAATTTAATCTCCTAAAAGTTAAAGAGGAGAGAACATTTGTTTCTTTATTGTGCAATTCTGGTGATCTATTTTTTTTTAAGATTTTATTTATTTATTTGACAGAGAGAGACACAGTGAGAGAGGGAACACAAGCAGGGGGAGGTGCAGAGAGAGAGAGGGAAAAGCAGGCCTCCTGCTGAGCAGGGAGCCTGGCACGGGGCTCAATCCTAGGACCCCGGGATTATGACCTGAGCCGAAGGCAGATACCCAACAACTGAGACACCCAGGCACCCCCTGGTGATCTATTCTTAAGAGATGAAGGAAGAAAAAGGAAACTTTCATATATTGGCCACTCACAAATTTAATATACATCTTCTCATGTAATTCTCACATTTCTGGAAACAAGCACATTTAACCCTCATTTAACCATGTGAATATAGAAATTCTGGAAAGCCATGTATCTGGCCCAAGTTCCTGAAGGCAGCAGAGCCAGGGCTAGACCAGTTGTGTCCAGAGTTCGTGGACATGTCCTTTTCATTGAGTAGTGTTTGACTGGAACGGAGATCATGCAGGGGATTATAAAATCACTGCTGTTCAGGGATGCCCGGGTGGCTCAGTCGGTTAAGTGTCTACCTTTGGCTCAGGTCATGATCCCAGGCGATCAAGCTTTGCATCCGGCTCCCTGCTCAGCGGGGAGCCTGCTTCTCCCTCTGCCTCCTGCTCCTCTGCTTGTGCTCTCTCCATCTCTCTCAGACAAACAAAATCTTAAAAATAGAAAAAGATCACTACTGTTCAAAAGAGAAAAGAGCCCTTTATAGACGCAACTATTACATATATCACATTAACATTAGCATGAAGAACCCTCTCAAAATGCTTTTGTGTAATTTATCAAAAAACCATTGAATTAATAGCCATCTGCAATAATTGTAAGTCAGTTATACTACCCAGATGAAGTGCTACATTTTTAACAAATTACTTGATGATCCATTAAAAGGAATAAAAATAAGGTAATTGGCATAGATGAGATTAGCACCTTTCCCATTCACTTTGTGATATACCTTTTAAACCCATCATTGTCATCAAATAATACTATACACTGTAATTCCTAGAAGAGCAGGGTTTGGACTGCCTGACTAAGATACAGGCAAAGCAAGATTTATTGCTTATTTAACAGTTCATGAGCCTTTTTAACTACAATAGAAATGTTATGTACTGATTTGGAGTATTTTTGTATCCATTTGTAGAAAGAGTGGAAACAAATCAAAAGCCTACATATATTTTGTGTGCCTTTGAATTAAACAGTTCCTTCCAGGAAACCAAAGCCATTTGTTTCTTCCTTCCCTAAACCTCTATTAAATCTAATTGGGAAAGCAAAGAGAAAAAGAAATAAATACGGACTTTGATTGGTAAAGTGCTTGATCTTGCTGTTAATTATGCTTTGACTAGAGAAAAACATGCATACAGAAATTTTAAAGTATTTGAAATATTTATCTCACTTGCAACATGTGGGGAGGAAAATTCCTTTCTCTTATTTTCTCCACGTGAAAATGAGCAGGACAAGGTGACACGCAGGGTCACTATGCGGTGTGTCACTGGGCCCAGTCCCTAGACTTTGAGTCTGATGGCCTTCCAGTTGGGCAGAGTTTCACAACTCTTTCTATTCCTAGGTTATGCAGCTAGTCTTCCACCAGTGATTATTTTAACCGTATTCCAAGATGACTAACACCCACAATGCCTTTAAATCTCGCTGTTAACTTCAGCTGCATTAGTGAGCTGCCAGGGCCTGGTACGTAGGCTGTCATGGATCATAATTAATAATAACGAGGTTCAAAGAAAAGAAGGTAAAATTTTGTTCTAACAGTGAAACTAATAAATACACTGCATATGGCAGGATGTTCCTCCTGGGCTCTGAGCATGAAGTAGGCATTTTTTCATGCTGCAGATCTTTTGGGCAGTTTTTATTTACTCTTTTGACTGTAAGTCAGCAGGAAAAGTTTGGAGGATCTAAAATCATCATCATCATCATCATCATCATCAAAAAATATTTATTACACAGAAGAAAAGCAAGGCTTGGACTGTTGAATGTAGCTGAGACATAAGACTTCCTGTGTACTTAGTAGGTCTTAAGCTTCTTGTGTACTGACTTGGGTGATCTAATGGTCAGTGGAGTATCTCTAACAAAACACCATGTATTAAAGGTTTCTTAGTTTAGTATAAAAACCTAATAGATATAATTGTGCCGTATCCAGAAACATTATCTGCTTACCCTTCTGTATTTCAAAAAGCAAAAAAATGTGATTTATAAAGTGGCCCCATGACATATGTCACTATCTATTCATCTCTCTATAATGACCACATTTATTCTGTCAAATATTAAATAATGAGACTTATAGACACAGAGGACAGATCTACCTGGAAAATTATACAGATAACTTACATGGAGATTGTTTATAGTTAATTTTGTTTTAAAAGATAATAATTTAACTAGGACTTGGCTTCTGTACAATTTAGATACAGTAAAACTATAAACAACCACTTTAAAAAGCTTCATATAAGTCCTAGGGGTCCAATTATACAATGTTATGAAGAGATACTAAATGCTAGGGTTTTCCCAGAACACCAAAAAAAAAAAAAAAAAATCAATTAATGTAGCACTACATCAGTTTAAAAAGAAATCAGCTTTCACCATCAGGTCAGATTTCATGGTGGCCAGATACTTGATTTAAAAGAATTGCTGGATTGAACTTTGATTAACAGTACCACAGACTTGAAGGGAATACGTTAAGGTTCCTTGAGGTCATTCTTATGAATTTAAAAAAAAAAAAAATGGATTGACTTCACAAACAACCGAGCCCTTTCTAAAACCAGCTGGTTTACAAATTCAACTGACCTTTTGTTACCATACTTCACAGTTAAGAGTCATGAGAACAACTGGTTCTGAATCTTCTGGCCAAGTGCCCATGCACAGTGAGCATGGAACATCTTCTATGGTTAACATACAGTGTTTTATTAGGTTTGGCTTCCCTTCTCACATGGAATGGATAATTCTTTTTCATGGATTTCTAGTCAGTACCTATTTTTCCCCTCAAAGTATGTATCAGGAGAAAAAAGAAGGTGGGTACTGATTTTATGCTATCCTTATACCCTTGCCAGTTACTAAAGTTGCCAGTTATCTTGAGATTGAACCTACCCCTAAGTAATGTATATTTTATGTTTACAAAAAATATTCCCCTAAGTTATTGTCTATATTTCAGTTGTGAGGTTACTTGTCATACTAACAGATTAACGCATGCCAACAGTTCATTTTAGTTTTCCTTAAACAGATTCAGATGGGAAGGCCTGAAGAGCTTGACTTTTATCAAGAGAAGATGAAAATGTTATGTGATTACTTTAATAATCAATGTAAACAACGTTATCTTTTTGCAGTTCCATAGGAGAGGATGATAGCAGATATGTGGACTAATGGAAGTTTTAAACAGCAAAGAAGTGCGAGTATACAATCTTGCTAGACTCTACTCCCCGCACCACCTGTTTTTGTTGTTGTTTTTTTTGTTTTTTGGGGTTTTTTTTACCATTTTTTCCCCACTCTCTTCTGGTTAGTATTGTGATTAGATCGGAATTGTTCTTTGATTGGCAATGTTCATATCTACTTATATTGATTCAGGAAAAAGCAGAAAGTTCCTTAAAATTAAGTAAAACAGTGACACAAAATCTTGGCCCTCTCAGATGGACACTCCAGGTTAGAAAGTTTGGCTTGCACTGAATATTAATTCTCTATAACATTGCACAAATCATCTGCCTGTGCTGTCCCACAGAAAATATGAAGAGAAGAAGTATTGTTTCCTCTCTTGGAGATATGGTGGCACTTGTTCTTCATGGTCTGGAGTCCAAGGGCACAGAATAGAATTACATGTGGCAAATAGCATTTCCAACCATGTAAAGTGGAACAGGACACTTGGATCCACCGTGTTGGAACAGAGCCTCCTGGAGCCATGATGGGCAAGGACAGCTGTAAATACCCTTGTACTTTTTTAATGTCTCCCCTATTTCTTTAAAATGGATTACAAAACATCAACATAAGTCAGTGTGAGACTCTTCTGAGTTTATATGCTATACGCTTATTATAGTATCAACATTACAAACTGTACTAAAAATTTTTAAACATATTGGCATAGTTTTAAGGTATTCTTACTGCACTGATTTTCACATATACTTCAAATAAATATTTTATCACATTCAGTTTCATCAGTTTTGCCCAATGGACTATGACTGGTCTTTTCTGAAATGATTAAGAAGTCATTCTTGCCGCCGTACTTCTTAAATCATAGTAGGAATAAGTCTAACTGCTAGTCTCACCAAAGTTAAACTGGGAAGCAAGAATAACGTTTGCCTTACCTTTTCCCCTACCCCAATAAACTAAATTTATTTAGAAAAATGGTTATCAACCTAATGTTATATTTAATCAAGAAAGAAGAACAAGACTTTTTTTTCAAAGTGCTCTACCCTCTCAAATTAATTTTCACTCAAAACTCTCTTGCATTTAAAAAAAAACTGTCTTGCATAATCTTTTTATTCAAAACTTTCTACCTTTTTAATATTCCCAGAGGAGATGCAAGAAATTTGCTTTTGTTCTTTTAAGAACAGAAGTAGTATAAGAATATCACAGAAATGTCTCTTGAATATTTTTTTCAACAACTATCGTTAAAAGACAGATCAGTAAACTCAGGAATAGCTAAGAAAACAAAATTGTGCTCTCAGGGACCACTAAAAATTTGATCCCCTATTGTTCTTTTTAAAGGTCTGCCTTGACAGTCACTTGTATTTAAAAAAAACTAGTAGAGAATCAATATCACTTTTTCATGACAGCCCTTAGCAGCCAGTTTTGGTAAACAAACTGATTAGAAGATTATCTGTCACCCAGAATTTCATCATCCTCTACACTGATTCACTTGCTTGGAGTCAGGGTACAGTCGAGTGTGTCACTGAATGGGGCTGATGAGGCTATTGCTTCACAAAAAGGAAAACGAAAATTGTTGTCCAAAAATCAAGCAGAAAATCCTCACTAATCATTGCCAACTTGTGTGATACATGAAAGAAAAGCCTAGCTGGTCAGTAAAACAAACTGTATGCACGGTCTGCATTCATGGTCACAGGACCCACTGGCTACACCAGGGAGCCTCTCTCAGCTGCCTCACTGCCTCGTGCCTTGTGTTCACCTCGTGACAGGGATGAGTAAGACACTCATGGCTGCTGCCACAGTGGCCACACCAGTGAGGGCAGTTGGTTCACAGCTGTGCATGTGTGAGAAGGAACTAGGAGAGGGGTAAATTCCAAAGGCTAGGGCAGTAGAATCTCCAGGCTCGCATGGTCCATCTTGAATTCTAGGATATGTTTTCAGGAGGAAGACCGTATCACGAAAGGGAGAAACTCAAATATTGACTCTTTTTTGCGTATGATGATGTCACAAGGATTAATCAGCCAAGTTTAAGTTTCTGTGCTCTACAAAAGATCATGTGAAATCAAGTTTTAACTATTAATGATTAGATTAGCTGTCTGATCCCAAGAGCTTAAAACAATCTTCTCTAGCCTTTTCTGCCTGCTGCTTTTTAGATCTGAGAATGTAAGTTGTTTTTCTAAAAACTTTAAGCCTGATTTCCAGTTCCTTCTGCTGCTCCCCTAATCCTGAAAAACCAAAGTTGAGAATTTGAATGTTTTCACATGTGGAAGAAGCATTTGAACATGGAGCAAGAGTGGAGATTTTCAGCCCATGATCTGAATTTTCAACACTCTTCTCCCCAGATCCTGTTTTCCCAAAAATTATTCTTCCTTAATATTACTCCTTGGTTATACTCCTAATATAGGAACCTATATCCTCCTCTAAGATATGTAACTTGCCAGTAACCATGAAAATAGGTATCTGTGCTCACTGTGTATTTGGTGATAGTGTTTTTATTTTATCCTAATTCATAGCCATTTCCCATAGAACATCCCAGAGAACAAATGCCTTTTTAGGGATGAGGATTATGCACCTAGCACAAAAGGCAAACTTTAGTTCTTAATACATGACAAAGCTGATCTCATTCTTGCAAAGTGTAGAGAAATGTACTTTTAGAACTTCATATTCTATCCAAATCCATTAAATCGAAAAAGAGATTGAAGGCACTGGGTGGAAAAATAGTTAACCTTTCACCAAATAAAATGGGGGTGATGTCTCTGAAATTAAATAGTTTGGCTTATAACTGCGTTTAGATATGAAAGGATAATATTTGTGCCTGACAACTGATGTCATTACTTAAGAACAATTTGTCCATGTGAGGACGAAAAGAAAAAAATAGCCATTGTAAGTTTGCCAAGTTGAAGTAAGTTAGGAGGGTGGGTAGTGAAATGGAAAGATTTCAGTGATATTATTAAAGTATTAGAGGAAAGATTCAGTGACATTATTAAAGTATTTTTGAATGAGACACTGATGTAGCACATAAAGAAATCGATTTCAAATTTCAATGTCAAAGAAAACTTCGCAGGAAAACACACAGGTGTACATATGCATACACACAAAGCAAACACAAATGGCCAGTACACTGTTTGCCCTGTGGCAGCCACTTTACTAGTCATTTGGCCTAGGGTTTTCTTTTTTTACTGAGCTGCCTCACCATTTGCAGCATTGGGAAGAAATTTTGTCAATGCTAGTTTCAGTTTAGGAACTTGTATTGAACACTTCATTAACATAACAGCTCAGAACTTGGCCTTGTAGACCACAGTACTCTAGAATTTGTGTCTTGAAACTATTTCAAGAAGCACCACAAAATTTTAGAAAGAAGATAGTTTTATGTGGTGCGAATAACCTTAATGAAATTGGAAACTTGACAAAAATATTTTAGCCTTGTAAAGGAGGAAAAATAATTTTTCCTCTACCCATCTTACCATTGGCTAATAAAAGACCTGTTTACAGACCTATTACATTGGCCTGTAATAAAAGACAGTTCAACAGGAGAAAAATAAATAGAAGTTCAATAACATGCATACCTCCCATATACATAGCAGATACCCAGGGAAACTGAGTAACACTCTGAAGTGGCTCCAGTCACCACTTTAAATACCATTTCCAGTTAAAGACTGGGGAAAAAAAAAAAAAAAAGTGTTGTGGGAGAGGAATAGACCAGTCATGGGAGGTCACCACCAAAAAAGCACAGTAAACAAGGGTACAGTTGTTATGCAGATTTAATGACTTTGCCATTGACAATAGTTTCTAGAGATTTAGAGCATCCTTTTCTTCCTGGTACAGAGAGGGAGACACCCCTACAAAAGACACCCCTCATAAATGTACATTTCCTTTACAAAAGGGTAACTTCCACTGGGTTTTGGAACTTTTCTTATGTCTGCTGTTTCTTAACAATAATCAGCCTAAAATAATTCTTATGCCAAAGAGGCATATTTCAGGGGTGACAGTTCTGCTCCCTTCAGCCTCCTACACCAACACTGAATTCTAAACCTAAGTCTACTTTATAAATTATTTTCTAGCTTGAACTGAGTTTAGACATCGTGAAACTCAAAGTCAAAATATCAGGTGTCACCTTCTTTGAAATTACCTTTTCTACTTTGATAGTAACCACTTTCTTCCTTAGTAATTATCTAATTAGGAAAGCTCTTGAAGACCTTAATCGGGAATCTTTTCTACTTCATCCCCTCTTTTGTCATCTTGCCAAAATCATCCTTTAGCTGAAGCTTTTTGTCTTTAAATAGCCCAATTTTGTTCTTTTAAGTCAAAGGTCATGAATTTGTATGCTACATCTAGATTGTAAGAAACAGTCATCCGTTTGCTTTCCTGCTTTTTCTTTTTCTTCTGAGGACCCAGTAATGTGCTCCTGAATGTAATAAATGCTTGCTAACAACTTTCAAAGAGGCTGGCTCCATATAATTCTGTGATTCATTCATTCAGTGATTATTTGTTGAGTACCTAGTGTGTGCCAGGCATAATAGTAGGCTCTAAACACACCAGATGAGTGAATCAGACTTGGTCCCCACTCTCACAGCTTATAGTCCAGTGATGAAGCATACAAAATGAGAACTTCTCCTGACACACATCTTACTCAAACACATGTATTTGTATAAAAAGTTTGATTCATTACCATTTTCCCAAGTAGACTTCAGTTTGATCTGCAGCCAGCTAGCTATAAACCAAGATCTCTTCTATAACAATTTCCATTGGCAAAGTGTGAATCACAAGACCCCTCCAGCCCTCAGAATAAGAGGTGGTAATTCATTCTTTGGTTCTAACAGGGGAGATTATTGACTAATGCAAGGCCATTGGTATTGCACTCTTATGTGTTTTGGTTACAGAGTATCTTTTTCATATTGTAGGAAATGACATCAACAAACTGTAAAGTATCTAATACCACTGATACAACCATTACACTTAAATTCACATTCAAATCTGGTGAATTATACTAACCTGTCCTCCCTGTCTCTTCTTCCTCTCCACCAAGCAAGAGTCCTCTTAGGACAGTTCTTCCCTTCTCCAGCTCTATCCCTGTTGCCCCTGATAGAGGAGGAAAAAATCCTTTTGCCTATGCTATTCTAAATTCTCATGTGGGGCCCCTGTAACAATGAACAGATTAACAAAAGAAAAACAAACCGTTTATTATATTTATATTCATATATATGTGGGAGAAACTCAGAGATGAGTAAACTCAAGTGTGTGGTTTAGAATCTGGGCTTAAATTCCATCTTTAGTTTGGTTCAAGGGAGGCAAGTTATGGAAAGTGACCAGGAAAAAGACTATTAACAAGAGCAAAGTTTGTCTTATAGTTTTAAGTGGGCGCCATCTCCATTGATAACAGTCTTTTGCAATTCAGGGTCCTCCTTCTTTTCCTGGTACTGAGAGGGAGATGCGCTTGCAAATGGAGATTTCCTCACAAAAAGGCAACTTCTACTGTTTTCTGAGCTTCTCCGTGTCTGCTGCTTCTCAAAATAATCAGCTCAAAATAATCCTTATGCCAAAGTGCATATTTTGAGGTGCCATATTTTGTTTCCTCTACCCCCTTAAGATCCTTCTGTGTCTATCCCTTCTTTGTCACTAAGAAATCTTGGTCTGTTTGTACCTGCTTCAAAAGAGGACTCTCATTTTTGCAGTTATGTGTGGAGGTGGGAGCAGGGTAGAAAGAGTCAGGAGTGGCCTGAGATGTCCTCAATTTACAGGTGTTACAGAGTTTTTACTTTTAAAACATGAGAATGTATTATCTATTCAAAACAAAAGCAGACAAAAATTTAAAAGAAAAAGAACATTAGGAAAATAGAGGTAGTAATGTGAGAAAAAGCAAAAACATAGCCAATATTTTCTCCATAATCATTACTCTTTATATCATCTTTCTGACCCCAGATGTTTCCCTGGGGTGATTATGAGACTTCCATCATAACGACCACCCACCAACAAAGAAGGGTAGCAAAACTGAGTCAACAAAAGGCCCTAGCCACCGAAGTTCAAGTTCCTTGGCAATCTTCTAAAGTTTTTCTTTGGCATACCTCAGCACAACTAAGTAAGAATGTCTCTGGGTTCATCTTCAGGTACTTTATCCAGCTTTCTTATCTGTGACACAGTACAAGATTCACAAAGAGCATGCCAAGCTGCCGGTTCCAACTATGGGCCGGTATTAGAGAAGCTTACCTGAAAAATCAAGTGTGTCATGTCCAGATCTGCCTAACTTCCGTGCTGTGTTAAAGAGGAAAGTGAAAGAAGGGGCAGGAAGGAAAAAGGGGGTAATAGGAGGCTTGGTGGGGATGGAGATGGTAAAGAATGAGTCAAAAATAAGTACAAAATCATGCTGTAGAAAAACGATTTGAGATAACGAAGACAGCATTTCAGTGTATCTACTTAAGGAAGTGTTATTAATGCAATTATACTTTCGTGGAGAAGGAATTAACTTAGAGTATAACTGTATTCTCAAAAGATGAATTTTCAAGCCTCTTCTGTGGGGGAGGGGTGCTGTTGATAAAACTCTCACTTCTAGTAAACTTAGAATAAGCTATTTCTTGTTAATCTATCTCATAAGTTATAGAAAATGTCACTGTATGGTAAAGGGTGACAGGAATTTAAGTTGAAAGGATGATATGATAACAAAATATGCTTTTCTGGATATCCAGCCTGTGATACTTAGCACAGTAAGTTGGTTTAAATGGTTGGTTTCATATGTGTGATAAAATTATTTTTGACGTCTATTTAATGAGCACTTGATACTTGAAAAGAAGGGCAGACCTTGGTGTTGAATGTGAGGGAGTCTGGGAGCCAGAGCAATGTGTGTGTGTGTGTGTGTGTGTGTGTGTGTACACGCATGTGAGAGAAAGCATAAGCTCACACACTCTCCCAGCTCACACACACCCCCAGTCTCCTCAGCTGTTACTACCTTTTTATCTGGATCCTGTTAACGTGAGATTTGTTCTTAGCTCATGGAAAAGGTCTCCTTTGTTTTCTTCCTACAGATAGGAGAAGTCTCTTGGCAGAGTTCTTCAAAGGCAGTTAAGTCAGTAGCATCATGGAAATTTGGCATTGAATTTAAGACTAGGACAGATCTAAACATTAGTTTATTTTCACAGACAGTTGTTCCATGATTTTTCATCTCTTTATTGTAGCAGTTAGCATAATCACTCACAACCGTCATTCCCAAAATGTCCATTCTTATCATTGTGTAGTCTGAGTAATCATAAAATTTAAATTTAAATTGGACACATAAACATTGTGGCAGAACATAAATAAATCATTCAGAGACCTTCTGAATTGTCCAGTTTACACTTCTTTAAAGCTAATGCAGAAAGTCAAATTGAGGCCTTTGATTAAATAGGAAATTGTAGAACTGGATTACTTTAATGTATTTCATCTCTGGTAGTTTTGTCCTTTTGCCTTTTAAATCATTTTTAATTGCTTTGAGTGTTGCCAGAATGCATGCTAACTCTACTCTATTATAACTACCAGTAGGAACTTTGTGCCTCTAATAAAAAGAAGAAAATATATATCATAAGCGATTTAACCCACCACATATTGGTTGGGTTACTTGGGAAGTGGTGCGGGTTGATATAGAAGGAATTAAGACCTGGTTCTTGAAAAGTGTTTCAGAAATTAACGATCTTGAAACTGAGTTATTTTGCCTTTTGTACTTTGGAAGCACTGTGATGCTCCAAAGTCCCATAAAAATTGGTCTTCCAAAGTTATATTTTCTAAAGGTACTATGCAAAAACAATAATTTTCAAAGTAAGGCCAGCCATAAAATTTTAGTGCTAAATTCTTTAGCCTATAAATCCTGTCAGCATTTAATAGGAACTTTTCCTTTGCTGTCAACTGAAAGAGAAGAGAGGAGATGAAACTAATAAACTTGGAACACACACTTTCATGTTGGATGCTACACTCAGAGCTTTACATTTCCTTTTTGTATGCTAAATCCTTTACTGCATTAATCATTTCATGTAATACTTGGCCATCACCGCAGGGATGATATCTGTATTTTGCAGATGAAAAACACTGAGACTCAAAGAGATTGTTGAAAGACACACCCAGCAAGTCAGTTATCAGAGAAAAGATCCAAACCAGGACCAAATCATTTAGCAATTTCATTATCTCCCCTTTAATGTCTAATACTCCTTCATGCATAGAGGCTCTTTCAAGAATTGGAGATAAAATTTAAACAATATCTAAATAAGAACTCAGGGGCACCTGGGTGGCTCAGTCGTTAAGCGTCTGCCTTTGGCTCAGGTCATGTTCCCAGGGTCCTGCCATCCAGCCCGGCACTGGGCTCCCTGCTCAGTAGAGACTCTGCTTCTCCTTCTCTCTCTCCCTCTGTGATCTCTCTCACTTTCACTCTCTCTCAAATAAATAAATAAAATCTTTAACAAACAAATAAATAAGAATTCAAGTCATTATTTTCCTTGAGGGTGGTGAGAAGACTTTAACTCATACACGTTCAAGCTTCTCTTTAGCTTTTTTCTTGACATGAACTCTTAAGGGAAAACCTGCGTTTTAAACAGATAAAACCTGAGATACTCTGAGTATCTGAGGAGGGGCAGGGGCAGGGCAGGCTAAACTCCTAAAATTCTGGTTCCCCCCAAAATTCTGGCTCCCCCCTCCTTCTCTCGCCAAAATGAACTTTTGACATCTCAGAGCTTTAAGTGACATCAGCCATTCTGAACGTTTAATAGACTTACTGTTGGTAGATGATCCAAAGCTTTCTCAAAAGTCAACGTAGATAAACACCGATGTTTGGAGTGTTTGGTGTTCAGACCCATCTCATGGGTCTGAACCCAGTGCTCAGGCTCAGCTCTGCTCCCACTTCACAGTACGACCTTGAGTGCATAACTTAGAGCCTGGTGGATCTGGGTTTTTTAAGCTTTGAAACAGTGAGGGTTGACCTAGAATAGTAGATCTCAACCCCGGCTCTACATATGGGAAGCTTTTTTAAATTTCCAGTACCTGGGTGCCACCCCCAAGGAATCCAGTTTGTTTACGTCTTTGGATGCAGCCTGAACAAGAACACTTGTCAAGTGCTCCTCAGCCGGAATGGAGAACCACTGGTCTAAATGATCTCCTTGTGTCCTTCCATTTCTAAACTGACTGTTGTCATTGAGATGCTAATGAGGACATTCTTAAATATCACCTCTACCCCACTGCACAGCATTAGGAGCTCAAGGTTCATTTTTATGCGTTTCTCTCTCCTACTGTCCATATTTCTCATGGGCTGGAGTAAATCACATGATTGGCATTTCTACAGAAAGCCTGAGAAAAAGAACTGATAGCTTAAGGGGTTCCCCAGGAAGAGATTTGATTCTTGTTCTCATCTTACTTTTCCAAGTCATTTCCATGTTTTCATGGATCATTCACTCTTGAATGCTTAGTCTCACAAGTTATGACAAAGAAAAATTATGAGACCTCTTTGGGAATGACTCCATTATTTTATTAGATTTCTTAGGGCTTCGTGTGCCTTATGAACGGATATTTACCCAGTGCCTAATACAGTAAGTACCTGGTACACAACAGGTGGCCCATTTTTTTTTTTCCTAACAGATGAAGAGCATCCGATTTGACACTCAGTATTATAGCCTTTTCACCCTATCCCAAGTTTTCCAGTAGTTGATTTGATGGAATTATAGTATTGAGGCTAGAGATTATCTCAAATAATCTATTCATAACATAGTCAGTAGAAGCACAAAACTGTTGTTGTGTTCAGTTTATGAACACTGCTTCATATATACAAGGCACAGTGTATGTTCTGCTTCCTAACAGTGTTATGAAGCAGTGTTCATAAACTGAACACAACAACAGTTCCAAGTTGCTGGAATTCAGATGTAATATTCTGCCCGCCTGGCCCTAGAAATCCATTCTACACTCCCTCCCAACCTAACCATTGGCACAAACAAAGCATTCTCCTCTATCAAAACATGCTCACTTTCTAGATTCTCACTCCAAATTAAGTATCTGTCTGTAGGCTTCTAAAGTCAACCATGGCCTCTGTATTGAACAGTATGGTAGAGGAATTTAGATATTTTATGTTGATATAGTAAGGTATAACAAAATATGAAGACCATATGAGGCCTTACACATGAGATTCACAATAAATGTTCAGCTGATGCTGAACAGATGTTAACATTAAGGTTAAGAATCAGATAACAATTCTACTGACATTAATGGAAGAATCGCTCTAATTGACACTGTAGGAACATGGTTTCATACATTTTCGAAGTACAATACATTCTCTGAAAACAGGAAGACATGGAGTGGCCATTGATTAGTACCACCGTAGGTAGCTATTAAAGCTCCTATATCACAGCCATGACCCATTTTACTAATAACAGCAACGAATACAAAACTCCCCAGAAGCCTGTTTATATGCTCCCTGTTTACTGCGGTAAAAGTGAATAGGGGAGTTTCAAAAGCGTTTATCCTTTTCTTCTCTCGTATACTTCTGAGTTATATTTTAATACTTAGGATGTTACCAGTCAGCCAGTATTCTTTGCTTTCCCTTTTGAAAATGTTAACTTTAAATCAGGTCTTTTTTTTTTTTTCTTGCAGGAGAAAATGAGTTTAGTCATCTGTGGTCTTGTTATGAGGCAGAGCCTACATTGATAAGCAGAATAAAACATATTTAGCTTTCAGGGTAGGTCTGGCCAATAATGATCCTGCAAATCAGAGCTGGGATGCTAGATGCTCTCTGCCTGGGAATCTTGCCCAGAACCTTTTTGGCTGTCATTTTTGCTGTTTCATATTTGCTATTTCATTTGTATGCATCAAATTAACACTAACTCATATTTGGGCAAGAAAAGAAAGATGCTTACAAGTTGCTGGAGTTCAGAAACTCCCAAGAAACTCTCCAAGGAACATAGCTTCTAAATGAAGTTCAGGTTTCCATATTTTTAGAAAACATGCATATATAGGGATTATCTATAAAGACATTCAACACACATCCTTAATTCTAGAATTGTGCTATCGATTAAGGATGTCATGAAAATTTTAAGAGACCTGGTTTAGTACAATATATCTGAGTCTAAAGAGCAGTAACGAGTATTATTTTGGTTATACGATGTGTTGGGCAGCATTGAGATACAGAAATGTTAAGGGAAACAAGAACTTTTCCTCCCAAAATGGGGGGAATCAATAAATCACACTTTCTCATTTCAGAGTTTATAATTCAAAATGATAGTTTCATCTTTTTAAAAAAAAATTGCTTTGGAAAAAACTCAGACCAAAATTCCTGGTGAGTAAAAGTTTATAAATCTGAGGATCTCAGAAAATCACAATACAATTCAAATCTAATTACAGGAATGACATCGTGGAACACAAAAGTGTGGCAAGTGTCTTGAGTGTGTTTAGTTTTTTAACTAAACTTTCAGCAATAGCTCTTTTCACTTAACACTCTAAAACAAATAAACATAATATAGAGTGATTTTGCACTGCTAAGAATTTTTGAAAACCTGCCAGCCACGGACCAGAGTGAAAAGGAATGCTTTGATACATGTTATTTTGTGTGTGCTGAGTATTCTTCTGCAGTAGATTGGGATCACAGTGAAAGAAGCTTGACAACACAGTCCTTCCACAGGGATTGTGAATCTGAGCCACATTATGTGAGTCACATAATTCGAAATACCAACATAGGACTCAGAACTGGGGGAAGGGTGGAATGGAGTACCCAAATGGACCTACAGACATTCGGCCAAAGTATCCCTGGCAAAAGTGACCAAGATGGAACAGCGGCCCATTAATTCAAGCTTCAAACCACCCAACATCAACTGATTAAAATATTTGTTAAAAAGATTTCTCTATTCCTTTATTTTTTTACCTTTTTAATAAATATTTAAATGTTCCCCCTATATTCGGTTTCAGTGCCCCCCCCCGATGTGTTATTTTGATGCAGAAATATTATCATTTGGAACATAAAAGTGACTATCCCTATTAATTAACTAAATTAATGGTTTAATCCATTCACTTCTAAAACTGATACAGTTCTGTAAAATGAAAAAGGGTAAACTATGATGCTGAGCCTCATCATCTACTGTGGATAAGAATGATAAATGAGGAGTTAGATAACAACATACAAGAGCATCTAATTGTATGTCAAACTGGGCAAGACAGTAGGCATTATAGGAGATGGTATCAGCAGAAAGTGGAGGGCAGAACACTGGATAAGGTGAGGTTGGTGGAATTTTGGATGAGTTGAGATGACAAGATAAAATATTTCAGGTATGAACTGGAGGCAAGATGCCAAATGAGCATGAAAAAGAAGAGACCCACCCTGAAACTTGCGCATGTGCAGAGCAGTGATCAACAGAGAACAGAAAGACCAGGTCTGGTCATATGCCCTTGGAAGGCAGGCAGAACCTTATTCAGTGAGGAGACCATAGGGAGCCACTAAAGGTTGTTGGTAGGAGAAGGCAAAGTGATAACAGGAGAATTTAGGACCAGTTTATAGACTGTATAGCACAGAGAAAAAGTGGAGGCAGAGAGACTAATAAGAACATAATGGCAGCATCTAGGTGTGAGGCTTTTGGAGCCTGGACTAGACAGGGCAAATTTTATAGCTTCCTGGGGCTACACAAGTCCCTCTGCAAGGAGGGCCTTTAAGCTTGTCATTCTGAGATGCCCATCTACAATCAACAACTATCTTGCATTAATAAATATTTTTTACCTGAGAATTTATATTCACTGTACATATCACTAATTCTTCTTTCCTCTACAGTGATGAGATTTATAGTTTACACTTTTCTGAGGAAAACATGGAGTTTCATCCCAATTTTAATATTTACAAGCTAAAACATTATACCTATTACTCAAAAAAAAAAAAAAAAAGGTTGACTTACTTAGAAAAAACATTTTGTAGTTGGTTGAGTTTATGTGGCAAGTTATTTTGGAGTCCGTTTCTTTTGGAAGGAGTGATACTGGTTTAAAGTGCAGATCTAAAGTAAAATATTTTAGAAGAGCTCCTTATGTTTGTTTATGAAAAAGCAGAAAGTTATCTGATGGAGACAGAAGAGGAAAAAAACGTTTAACTACAAGGCAGTACATGGACCACATACGTGGAATTCATATTTTCGAAGAATCTCCTTAAAACTTGATTGAAGATTGCCTGGATAGCTTGGTCAGTTGGGCATCTGCCTTTGGCTTAAGTCATAATCCCAGGACCCTGGAATTGAGTCCTGCATTGGACTCCCTGCTCATTGGGGACTCTGCTTCTCCCTCTACCCTTCCCCTCGGCTTGTGATCTCTCTCTCTGTCCCTCTCTCTCTTGCTCTCTCGCTTTATCTCAAAATGAATGGATAAAATCTTCAAAAAAAAAAAAAAAAGCTTGAGTGAAAATATGATTTAACTAATGTATTTTAACTTCTGTTTTTCACAGAACAGACCTTACCGTTACTGGAATTTATTACTTATTTTATTTGATTTTTTTTAAGATTTTATTTATTTATTTGTCAGACAGAGTGAGCACAGGCAGACAGAGTGGCAGGCAGAGGCAGAGAGAAAAGCAGGCTCCCCGCCAAGCAAATAGCCTGATGTGGGACTCAATCCCAGGACGCTGGGATCATGAACTGAGCTGAAGGCAGCTGCTTAACCAACTGAGCCACCCCCGCATCCTATTACTTATTTTAATAGATGATTCTTCTTTTCCTAAATGCCAGAGAAAAAGAGCTGACCTCTGCATTTTTAATAGCATAAAATGCCTAAAATTTAAAAGTATTGTTTAGCAAATATACATTACTTAAGTGAGAGTAGAAAACACTGATGTTAAAGACTGTGTTTGAAAACTTCAATTAGATTGCTAACGCTGTTAATCACCGCTCTTAACTGTTAAGATGGCAATGGCAAGCTTGTATTTCTTGTCCAGTCGGTCATAATGAGTCTCAGTGCCTTGTTTGAGTTCCCACAATTATCCATTGTTTGAGAAAATTAAAAAGAATGGATATCTACTTAAACAGATTACAATGGTGCTGTCTTGGCCACCTTTCCATCAGTTCTCAAGTCAAAGAGTGAGTGCCTTGGCAGCTTTGTACTTACTCAAGCAATGGACTCGGTAATTGTAATTGTGCCCTGATAGACTTTTTAAGTGTAAGCTGTGAAACGTTAAGAAGGATCGCATTGTCTAGGTTGTGCACACTTTACTTTTCTCTATGACCCTGACAGTTATATGTGGATTATTGTAAGGACATGGCCAAATGATTTGTGTTCATCAGTAGAAGGCGTCATACTCATTACTCTCCAGCTCCTGGGGGTATTTGCAGCTAGTGTCTTATGGTTTTTTGTATGGTAACTTCTGTTTATTTGTTGATTGTAAAACTACAGTGAAAGTATGCGTTATGGTACAGAAAGATCTTATTTTTATGCGAACTATAAATATTTTATTAATTTCATATACTCCATATTTATAAGAAAGTATTTTTAAGCTCATATTTTACACGAATCAATATTAGTAATAGCATTCTTGTTAAATACAGTTATATGTAGGTATTGACATATTTTGAATTTCTATGCAATTTAGACAGACACAGCCAATATTCATTATTTATGGATTCCATATGTACAAATTCGCTAATTCACTAAAATATACTTTTGTGAGCTGAAAATCAATACTCGGGCCACTTTTTTTTTGTTGTTGTTGTTAGAAAGAGAGAGAGAGCGAGCACAGGCAGACAGAGAGGCAGGCAGGGGGAGAAGCAGGCTCCCTGCCGAGCAAGGAGCCCGATGTGGGACTCGATCCCAGGACGCTGGGATCATGACCTGAGCCGAAGGCAGCCGCTTAACCAACTGAGCCACCCAGGCATCCCACTCGGGCCACTTTTATGGTCACTGGTGGAGCAGTGAGAAGTTTCAGTCTTGCAACATGCACAATTTCCAGCTGGGGTTGGACAAGGTCATCCCTGCCACCTTTTATTTCCCATACGATAAACAGGTGTCCTTTTCACTGTCTGCTTACTGCCACATTTTTTTTTTTTGAAGTTTTATGTTTTCTCTTGGTGATTTCACTGTTTTAAAATGGTCCTCCTTGGGCACCTGGGTGACTCAGTCGTTAAGCGTCTGCCTTCAGCTCAGGTCATGATCCCAGGGTCGTGGGATGGAGCCCTACATCGGGCTCCCTGCCCAGCAGGAAGCCTGCTTCTCCCCCTCCCACTCCCCCTGCTTGTGTTCCCTCTCTCGCTGTGTCTCTCTCTGTCAAATAAATAAGTAAAATCTTTAAAAATAAAAATGGTCCCCAAACATAGGTGCTAAACTTGCTGTCTGGTGTTCCTTTAAAACGAACAAACAAACCAATAAACAGACCTGTGTTGTGCCATCTAGAGAAAATACATGTGTTAGATAAGCTTCTGTCAGGCATCAGGTATAGTGCTACCGACCAGGAATTCAATGCTAATGAATCAACAAGATGTATTAAATGAGATGTCTTTAAACAGAAATACACATAAAACACGGTTATGTATTGAACGATTGAAAAAACTATTGTGACCAGACGCTTACAGGAACCTACTTCTGTATTTTTCCCAGGAACAGTGGTTCGGTAATAGAGAATTCAGTGTTCAAAGCAACTTTACAGAACATACAACTACCACAAATAACGAGAATCAACTATATCATCTATTTTTTTTTCTTGCTTAGAAGCCATTTTCCCAATATTTCATCATGAGCCATTATGACCTGGTTGTGAATGTGAAATGTATCATCTGAGCAGTCGATCTTATGCCCACCTTTGTTGTACTATCCACTGACCCGCAGCATCAAGTCATTTGCAGGAGAAAAGTAGCTCAGTAGTCTCCAGAATTGTTAACCCCTGGATGCTCGTAGGTTTTTAAACCCAAACTTCCACAATCAGGCTGCTACGAAAGTTGAACTTATTAGGTTTAGACATCATCATTTAAATTTTCAGGAAGGGCTCATAACTGGAATAAGTACAACGGAATCCTGTGGCTTTAGAGCTAGCAACACCTAACAAAGTGCCTTGTGTAAATAGTAACTTGCTTCCTCTATGTTAGAGAGGGTCTAGGGCATGGTTTTACGTGGAATAACAGTGTCATCCACTTGGATTTAGCTGGAAATAATGATTGAGCTTATGCAGATCAAACTCCTGGTTTTGCAGAAGGGAAATGCCAGGCCAAGAGAAGTTAAGGTGCCTCCCAAGGCCATATGCCGGGGCAGAGCTGGGGAGGCACTGCCTTCCGGCCTCCGAGTGCCTCCCTCCATCACATCGCCCTTCCTGTGAAGTCCTGTTGTCAACTGCAGAAGACAGAATAGTTTCTGCTGCTCTGAGAGGTCATCCCAAGCCCAACAGGAATTTCTTGTTATCTCATAAAGGTATTAACTTTTCTTCCTCATTAGTTTATTTAGAAACAGAAGTCAGATATTCCTAATTAACTTCAAATCAAATTTTTATCTTTTCCTTTGAAGTAGGAAAACAGTATTTTGAAAGGTACCCTTCTATTAATTTGTGATGACACTCAAATATTTTATTAAAGCTAAACTTTTATTGGGAAAAGAGGAGCTTCACAGTGTTCAATTTGAAACTCACAACTGGATCTTGAGCAGGTCAAGGTGGGAGGCACCATGGACAGGGGAACGTTGAGGAAGAAATGCTTTGAGAAGAATTTACTCCATACAGACTATTTTGGGGGAGCCCAGCCCTTCATCCATGACTCAGTATATGGCACAGGTGATGGACAGATTCTGCCAATAGAGGAGCTCAATAAAACCCACTCAGTTATGCCTTGAAGACTTGTTGTTTTTGGAAGGAGTTGGAGAAATTAAGGAATGAGAACAGATCTGTTTTATATCTTGTAGTGGTTAGAGGAAGATATAAAGGACAGAGATAGATTTAAAGTACTACATTTTTCTTCTACTGTACATTTTACTATATGGAGCAACATTTCAGCAATGGCTCCCTTCAGTGATAAAGGAGAAGGTCCACAGTTAGGAAGTTTTCCATTAGACTCCATTCACACATAGGAAATGAAATGCCATAAGCCTAATGGTATTAATTGTAGGGTTTTATGTCCTCCTTTTTATAACCCTCTTTGGGATAGAAACACATTCTTTGCCCTATGAAAATTTTAGTCAATAAATTTTTCAAGTTCTGTCAGTGGTTTAATAACCAGAGCCGCAGGCCTCCTCTGCGATGACTTTTGGTCAGCAGGGTGAAAATATAATGATATGACATCATTTTAACATATATCTAAAACAAAAGACATCCCTTTATTTAATGTAATAATTATTTTATTTTTTATTTTTACTAAAGTGTAGTTAATATACAGTGTTATATTCATTTCAAGTGTACAATATAATGATCCAACAATTCTATGCATTGCCCAGTGCTCATCACTCTAACTGTACTCTTAATACCCTGTTATCTCTTTCCCCCATCCCACCCACCTCCCCTCTGGCAACCACTAGTTTGTTCTCTGTACTTAAGTGTCTGGCTTTTTGTTTGTTTGTTTGTCTCTTTTTTTCTGTTTGTTCATTTGTTTTGTTTCTTAAATTTCACATATGAGTGAAATTATACAGTATTTATCTTTGATCTATTTCACTTAGCATTATACCTTCTGGGTCCACCCATGTTATTGCAAATGGAAAGATCTTATTTTTTTTTATTATTACTTTATTTATTTATTTGACAGACAAGTAGGCAGAGAGGTAGGCAGAGAGAGAGAGGTGGGAGCAGGCTCTCTGCTGAGCAGGGAGCCCGATGCGGGGCTTGATCCCAGGACCCTGGGATCATGACCTGAGCAGAAGGCAGAGGCTTTAACCCACTGAGCCACCCAGGCGCCCCGGGAAAATCTTTTTTTTTAAGGTTTTATTTATTTATTTGACAGAGATATCACAAGTAAGCAGAGAGGCAGGCAGAGAGAGAGAGAGAGAGGCAGGCAGAGGGAGCCAAAGGCAGAGGCTTAACCCACTGATCCACCCAGACACCCCACCACATGTGCTTTATCTCTCCAGCTATGGTGAACACTTGGGCTGCTTCCATATCTTGGCTACTGTAGATAATGCTACAATAAGCATAAGGGTGCATGTATCTATTCAAATTAAGTGCTTTTGTTTAGTTTGGGTAAATGCCCATCAGTGGAATTACTGGGTCAGATGGTAATTCTATTTTTAATTTTTTGAGGAACCTCCAAACTGTTTTCCACAGTGGCTGCCCCAGTTTGCATTCCCACCAACAAAGAGTGCATGAGGGTCCATTTCCCGGCATTTTCACCAACACTTGTTATTTCATGTCTTTTTGATTATAGACTTTCTAACAAATGTAAGGTGCTCTCTCATTGTGGTTTTGATTTGCGTTTTCCTGATGATGAGTGATGTTGAGGGTCTTTCTCATATGTGAGATTATTTAGTTAAAGGTAATGAAAAAAGTGTATGGTAAAAGCCTTTGGCACATCGTCCACTATATTTTTCATCCCTTCCTTCTTATTTTCGTCAAACATATAAAACAATCAACAAATAAAATTGAATACTTTGATGTTTTCAGAAAGATGCTCTGCACTGCAGGGATCTCAAAAGAATAAAGAACATGTTCCCTGCTTTCCAGAATGTAATGTGTACCACATCAGGTTCTAGGAAATAAAAGTGTCACTTAAGATATCCATAAGAGGGCGCCTGGGTGGCTCAGTGGGTTAAGCCGCTGCCTTCGGCTCAGGTCATGATCTCAGGGTCCTGGAATCGAGTCCCGCATCAGGCTCTCTGCTCAGCAGGGAGCCTGTTTCCTCCTCTCTCTCTGCCTGCCTGTCTGCCTACTTGTGATCTCTCTCTGTCAAATAAATAAATAAAATCTTTAAAAAAAAAAAAGAATGTTTAAAAAAAAAAAGATATCCATAAGAGAATGGGTAAGAATGGTGTTCCTTGATCTAAGTTTCAGAAACATGGTCTACTACCAACTTCCCCTACAACTTGACAACACACTGAAGTTTTTTCCTTATCCCTGATAAGGAAACCCAGTTACTGCCATTGAACCCAGCATTCCCTAAGATGTATTTGACAGAGAATTTTTTTTTTATTCAGATCTTTCAAAATCCCTTGGAATACTGGTGTTCTATGGAGAAAGTTTAGGAAATTATGGATTAAAGAGCCTCACAAAACATTTTATGACTAATGTTTGAGCGCAGACTCAAAAGCCCTGAAACTGTAGAGAAGACCTAGATCGTTATGATATAGTTTGGTGAAGAAAAGAATCTTAGAGGACATTGGACTTTAAAAGAAATAAAAGTGTGATTGGAAAAAAGCAGAACAAAGGGGAACTCACATCATAACTCCCAAAATGGCGAGATTGATTATTTTGGAGAGTAGGGGGAAGCGGGTAAAGGTGCAGGCAAGGATTACTAGGAACTTTCCTTTTCTGAGTTATAAATTTCTGTATTATTTATGTGGTCTTTTTACAATGCTTATTCTAAAATATACTGGCTTGTTCTTATAATCAAATGATATTTCCCTAAGACTCACTAAGGTTTACCTATCAGATTAACGAGGAATATGTATAGATCTTCCCTCATAATTCTATGTGTATGTGTGTGTTTGTGTATGTGTGTGTGCATGCACACACAATATTTACAAACAGGTGGGAAAATATACTATCTTGATCAAAAATAAGTTGAAACACCAAGGTCAACCTGTGCTGCAAATGTGGGCAGCACCTGTTGTTTATTTACTTCTCAAGTGTGGCTGACTTCAGGGATAAAAATGAACAATGTAGTCTCTTACTACATTTCCCTTTTGATTAGTCATCCAACCACTATGTGGTGTATTTATACCTGAAACGAATGAGCTGGGGGCTGAGCTGAAAATAGTCATTTTGTGTTTCCTAAGTATAGTTTGGCTTCTGTAGGAACTTCTTGGTGGTCATCTATTTCGGTGTATTGATGTTTTAAGTATATTAAGTATTAGATATAAAGAAAGAGTATTAAGTATATTAAGTAATATTAAGTATATTAAGTATTAAGTTTTATTTTAAAAGTGGCAAATTCAGTTGTCTAATACTTAATAAGCCACTTATGCCCAAGACACAAGATATGTTTTTGATCCGGAAGCATAACCAAGTTTGAAGGTAACTAAAAACCCTCAACAGAGGAAATATTTCCTAAGTATTGTCGGCTTATAAAGCACCTTCCTCTCCCTGACATATTACTGTTAAGGGCATTTTCTGAATCTAGGCAAAAGATACATATGACCCTTCCTGTTGAGCATATAAATAAATGAGTGTACAAGTATGTGCAGCAAAGTATAAGCATAACCCAGGGGCCACAGGCAAGGTTGAACCATGTAGAGTTGCTGAAATTTTATTGTTTCTGACACCTGGTGATGGCAATAGCTCGTTCCTGAGTGGTCTCTCCTCACTCCAGTAGACAGTTTGCCAGCTGTGTTGGGATGGTGTTTTGACTTCAGTCACCTCCCCAGTTTGGGTCAGCATTCCTCTCTTCTGGCCTGCTCCAGCTGTGTCATCTTATTCTCTCTCTTGTCTCCTAAACATTACTGCTCAGGGCGATTACTTAGAGCAGTCCTGATATGCTAATCCATTTCTTGGTTTGCACATTCTCTGACCTCAGACCTTAAAGGTCAGAGGAAGTCCCGGTGTGGAGCTCAGTGTCACAGACACAAAATCTGTCAACTACTATTGCTCTTTCTTTATATCTAATCCTATTTCTGCTACTACAGATGTTGTCTAAGAGCTTCCAGAAGGTCCCAGAAATTCAGTTGCCCAAGAGGTCAACCTCTGATTGTCTAATGTCACTTCTCAGTTCCCAGACTGGCTCTGGGACCAACACTGTTGAGATGTCCCCCCCCCAAATTCAAGCATGCTTCTTTATTATCCATGTATTTCATTCTCCATTTCCCCCCTCTATAATTACAGATCAAAATAACTCTCAGCTTCCATGGATTAAGTATCTAAATTTTGATGTGATTGTTCAATAGTTTGATTACCACCATGTATGTATTATGTATACAATGTCGACATGATGATCTGAAAATAGAAAATTACAGTGTGTTTTCTCTGCATGCCATTTCAGTAATACCAAATCGAATGACCCATTTGAAGAGAATTAGATTTTATAGGAGGTGCTAAAAATGATCTAATGAGTTCTGTAACAGACATTTTTCAGTAGACATGAAAATACTTGTTCATTATGGCTTTTCCATGGTGTCAAAGGCTGCACTGCCTTCTTAGCTTTTGCAAAGAAATTCTGTAACCATTACAGCATTTGTCATAGCCTCTACCTCCAAAAACTACTATCAGTCTGAATGCAAGCTGCCGTGCCAAAAAACTAGTTTTCAGATTCTTCCTTTCAAAAATCTAGTATAGAAACAGACAAACCTAAAAAGACTTGTGTAGTCTATTCACTAGTGAATAAATGAATATCTATTTGCCATTAAATATAGCATTTAACTAGTACAAGTCAATGAGTAATTTTTGAGCTGCTGCTTTGTGTAAGGCCCTACTAGGTCATACTGGGGCCCAGTAGGTGTTCAATGAATTTTTCTTAAATAGTAGTCAAAGAAGTAAGACAAAGGCCTGTTCTCAAGGACTTTATAATCTTCTCCCAGGAGTACCATGTGTCTGTAAAATGCTTTCATTTCCTGACGTACATAATCATATCCTACCTACACAGGTATTAGACGTCTCATTTTACAAAGGAGAAAGCCGAAACTCAGAAGAGGTAAGAGTTTCAGCCAAGAGTTCTGTATTAGTCAAGTCCTCCAGAGAACCAAAATCAACAGGAAAGATAAACGGGATATTTATTGTGAGGAACTGGCTCATGCAATTATGGAGGATGGAAAGTCCCATGATCTGCCATCTGCTTGCTAGAGGCCAGTGGCCTAATTCAGTCCCAAGGAGCTGATGGTGTAGATCCCAGTCTAGGGGCAGGAGAAGATGAGATGAGATGTCCCAGCTCAAGCAGAAAGGCAGGAAGAAATGGGTGAATTCCTCCTTCTTCTGCTTTTTATTCTATTCAGGCGCTCAATAGATTGGATGATACACACACGCATGCACACGCACATGTGCACACACAGAGAGGGCAATTTACTTTACTGAGTCCACCAGTTCAAATGCTAATCTCATCCGAGACAACCTCACAGACACACTCGGATATAATGCTTACTCTAGGCACCTCATGGCCAGTCAAGCTGACAGGAAATGAACCATCACAGGTTCCAAGGTAGTTTCAGGAAGCCAAGCTAAAATCAAGGCCTTCTAATGCCTCATGTAACACTAGTTCAACCAAACCTCCCTGCCTCACCAAATCAAACAGACAGGAAGCATCTTGGCAAACAGAAGAAAACAATATCCTTTCATTCATTCGCGGATGCCCCAAATGAGTAGAAAAAGGTGTCACACTTTCAACAACATGTGGCCCTCAGTTCATAGTTCATAGGTGATTGGTTATCACAGTCATATCATATTGACAGGATTGTAAATTTTTTAGTGAAAATAGTAAAAAGAAAATCCATCTCTAAAAAAATTTGTTTTATTCAGTGGGAAGAAAATGTTAAAACCTTAGGACCCACGGTACTTTTTAGAGATGCCATAGATTTTTTTCAAACATTTAATGTTGGAATGTTTTTCTCATATGCGTTTTTAATGTATGTATGTATGCACATTACAGCGCTTGCTTTTTTTTTGTTGTTTCTGAAAGATAAGGGTTTTGTAGAAATCCTTTAAAAGACTGATTATTATGGAAAATCATTCTGAAATTTGAGAACATTAAGTTACCTTCTGTTTCCCAAAGCTTCATAACAAAGAGAGATGCCCTAGAAAACTTTTCAAGCTCTTAAAATTTTGCAGGGATGGAAAGGTTGCCTGACAGCCATTTCAGATAATAGTACCTGATTACTCTGCTATTGCTTTTTTCTCAGTGATGGTTTTCCACCAAGCAACATTAAACACAGAAGAGAAAGGTCAAATAGTCTTCTGATAGGTGGATACCCATTTTATCTAATACAAATGACAAAACAGAAATAATGAAGAAAGGCAACTGCTTTTCTCCTGGTTCTGTCAATCGCAAAGTAATATTGAATTTAGCTCTGCCCCCACCCCCCCAGAATTTCAAAGTATGTGACATTTCTTTGTCTGCATCTATTTGTCCTTTGGTTATTTCTGTATTTAAAGAGACAGAAAGCATTCAGTCTTATACATAAAATTGTTCCTATCTTCTAAATTTATTTTGAATGATAACCTTTAAATCTGGAACAAATTCTGCAGTAAAAGTATACTCATGATGGGCCCTTTATCACAGGGACTTGAGTAGGAAATGACATGCTGAAAACCTCTGGGAGGATGATCTACAGAACAGTGGAAGTCATATGTTGCCCCTCAACTCTAAATCAAAGGCAAGTCTGGCCCACTGCCTGTTTTTCTAAATAAAGTTTTATTAGAACACAGCCAGGCTCATTTGTTTATGGATAGTCTGTGGTTGCTTTTGCACTGCAGTTGCAGAGCTGAGTAGCTGCAGGAGAAACCATATGACTCATAAAGTCTGAAATATTTACTACCTGGTACTTTACAGAAGAAGTTTGCCAAACCCTGTTGTAAATCTTTCTCTTTTCCTTTCCTCTCCTGGAGATGGTAATAACTAGTAGGAAAAGATATAACCTAAACTCTCTTATGGCAAGAAGCAGAACATAATGCATTTTTTCCTGAATTGTACAGGTGATATTTCTGGGTCCCTGACAGCCTCATGCTTTTTGAAGGGCGGGGAATCAGAAATCATTCCTGGCTCTTCAGTTGTAATGGCCTTCCTGCCACTGTCCTCTGAACAGAAGCAGAACCTCAGAGGATTTAGGGCAAAACATCCATACCGTTAACCACTTTTGACTTTTATATCACCACTTACTTTGTTGTAGTTTCAACTATGTACCTGAAACAATAACAACAAAATTCAGGTTAACAGCTCCAGAATTTTCAGTGTAGGGTATAATATTACATGAGATACAGCCACGTTTTGTCTCCCTACCCCCTCCATTGTGTTTATAGCCACACGGAACCATCAACTTCAATGTTTTGGTCATAAAACAAGCAAACACACACACAAAGTGTAAGGTTTAGAGGCGAGATACACACGACACCAGGTGAAATAGGCGCAAGGCAAGATTTATTAAAGGCGCCCTCGGGCGAGGTTCTGCACTCAGGAGAGGAGAGTTGGGGAAGTCGCACGAGGGAAGGGATTGAGTGAGCTTTTATTGGGCCAAGGCAGTGTGGGGGCTCATAACCATATTTGATAAGGTTAGAGGTTGGGGGTTGGAAAGTCCCAAAGTGGCTGGTTTCTGTTTCTCACATAAGTTTCGGTTTGCTCAAGGTGACGTTTCCTTGAGAGATGTCCTTCTGGCGGGAAAGTCCTGGGTAGGGCAAGATGGCGGCCTGGCGGCCATTTTATTGTTCCTCCTGCATTCCCAGGGCCGCTGACCCAACACAAAGAAATGTCGATGATTATCTAGATAGCAGCAGGGAGAGAACACAGACCCTTCTACTTACTTACCAGGCCCAGGAGGAGCATCTACAGTCTTTAAAGCTGACTGCAAATATATTTTTGGAGGCAGGAAGCATGTGCTATCTGTGTCTGTTTGCAGCTTGCTAACTCTGCTGGTCCATAGAATACTTCAGTGACTCCACATATAGTGTGGTGCTGGCTTCCAGCTTCCTTTCAGCTCGAGTCACCAAGAACAACAAGTGCCATTGTAGGCCCATCTAGAGGGAAAGATGTATCTTTCGTATCCCTGAGTATGGGTATTTACATGTAGGTTCAGAGTTTATGGTTATTATCCCCTGGAGACATCTGTCTGCTGGGTTTATTTTTTCCTGATGTTGGACCACATCATAAAGTCCTACTGCCAAGAGTCCTTTAACTAGTCAGGAAGATGTTGTTTTCTGTTGTTTTAGTCACTTTACTACCTTATTTCTGTAAGCCAAATGGAGTAGAGAAAATCGGTAGCAATTCCCCACTCCAGAGCCCCATAGCTTAACCTGGCTCCATTTGGTTGCAAGCTTTTATTTTGCCAGAGCTCGAAGACTCTCATTGAGTAAGACTCTCATTGCATGGGTCCCCTTGTGTGTATGTGTAATAGAGTTATGCTGAGATTTCCCATGAAGTGTGAATGCTCTGAGAAAACCTTTCAAGGAAAATTTGCTTTGAAAGCAAGTGGGTCACATGGGTCTAATCAGTTGAAAGGAACAAAATTAGTAATTGATTTTTTATTATCAAATCCATTACTGTAAAATAGCTTTTGTAAAAAAAAAAATAGCTTTTGTTGGCAGGGAAAAATAACTTTCAGTTCAGCTTTATCCCCTCTTACTTTTCTTCTCAATAATAGTATTTAAATAAATGTACTTACAGAATTTCTATTTTTCATTTTCAGATAATGTAATGGTTTTTATCATCTTATTTATGAAAATTACAGTGATTAAGTCATTATTTGCCTAATAAATTTACAACCATTTTCATGGAAAAAAATGATTCAGGTCAGACAGCTATTGTCAAACATCTTTTAACATATGTCTTCAACCTTTGCCGTAGCTTCTTGCATAAACAGACCTTTTGAAACAAAGCATGGAAAATTTAATCCACATGGGCTCATATTATCAAAACTATTAGACTGGATTATTTTCCATGGTGTCAGCACCGAAATTATCTCTTGAAAATATGACTTTAAAAGGAACATTCACATAGATTTTGCAAATGTTTTTTCTCCCTCACCCTTAGCGGGTAACTTTTATTTCATTCATGGCTATAATTAGCACGTTCTGATGTAGCCCCTTAGCACACACGGATTGCCTGTTCCTTAGCATGGTGGCCTTGGCCAGCAGTTCTTAGTGATCTTTATTTTTTTTATTTTTTTTAATTTTTTAGAGATTTTATTTGTTTGAGAGAGAGTACAAGCAGGGCCAGGTCAGCCAAGAGAGAAGAAGAAGCCCACTCCCCCTTAAGCAGGGAGCCTGACACGGGGCTTGATCTCAAGAACCCGGGATCATGACCTGAGCTGAAGGCAGAAGCTTAATCGACTGAGCCACCCTGGCACCCCATTTGTGATCATTTTTATGATTAATCTCTAAGTGGTCAATTCAGCCAAGGCTCGTTCCATGCATAACTGCGGCCCAGCAGCTTCACGATGCTGTGACCCATTTATTTAGGGCAGCCTCGTGCTTTCCCAAAAACTAACGTAATGAAGAACAGGACACAGAGATCCAACTCACCCAAGCTCCTTCATGTCAAGAAAATACCATGACGTCGGAATACCTGGGTGTCTCAGTCAGTTAAGCATCTGCCTTCAGCTCAGGTCATGATCTCAGGGTCCTGGGATCGAATCCCACATTGGGCTCCCTGCTCAGCGAGGAGCCTACTTGGCCTTCTGCCTGCTGCTCCCCCTGCTTGTGCTCTCTCTCTCTCTGTCTCTGACAAATAAGTAAAATCTTAGAAAGGAAGAAAAAGAAAAAATACCATGACAAGTCAACCTTTAGAATATTGTCACACAGGTTCAAACCCAACGATTACATCATCATTCACGTGGGTTTGCTCAGACACACAAATTACCTAAGCACCTCACACCTTCTCGTGCAGTTTCACGTGTTCCATTTTCAAATGTCTTGCTTTGTAAGCAGAGATTTTCAATGCTAAATCACTTTAATTCTTTGTCGCAGTTCTTACCGTGTTAAAAAAAACTTGTACAAATTATACAGCCGTTAATGTCAGTTGGCATTTTAACTCAATTTGGTTATTTATATACTTGTTTTTTCTGTTGAAACACAAATTTTGATTTCCACACTATCTCATTTAATTAGCTCTAGGGGAAAGGCAAGGAGGTATGTGGAAAGGAGGCTGAAGGGGAAGAGGCATGAGCTTGGGGCCCAGCTCACATGTGGCTGCAGGCCCACGAGGCACACACAGAAGATGACATGCCCTGTCCCAACACAGAATCATATCATGAGATTGTGCAGAAAATAGGAAGGAGGCGGGGCCTCTATGGAAGAATGGAGGAATTCGTGGTCTGGTGGGGATCTTAAAATCCAGACAAAGGAGTTTGGCTATGACAGCAAGAGAGAGGAGCCATAAGTTTTAAAATAAGGAGACGGCATGATAAAAGCCGTCCTTTAGGGAGCAGGCACTGGAAGGCCTCGGCAGGCAGAATTTCAAATGCACTGTTGCTTCGGCTTGGCAGGTCAGGGGATTTCCTGTTGGAATTCAACAAATGTCAGCTTTTTAGTAAGGCCTGCCCTGGCACTCTGTCCAGACTTTCAAATCCCCTAACGTGTGCTGCGTGTGAAGTTTTTTTCCTCCTTAGTAGAGGTCACTCTCTGACACTGTATGTATTTTATTTATTTACATTGTTCATGACCCAGCTGTTCCATTAAATTGTAAGTTCTGTAAGAGAGGGGAATGTTGTCTGTTTTCTTCACTCTGATGCCTTCATGACCTTGAACACTGCGGTTTGCATAGCAGGCCCTAAGGAATACACGCGGCATGAATAAATGAGTTGATTAGTACGCGTATCCCCCCCTTTCCAAAAGGTGGCATGACATCACTTCACCTTTACAAAAGACCTACATCCAGTGCCATTTTTTGCTAACTGAGAGAAATCTGAAGAGCGTTTTCACTTTTACAAAAAAAGCCATTCCCATACTGACGTAGGTTTTTCCTAAAAGCAAAGCGGTGCACCGTGCCCTTTCGGAAAACAGGGAAAACTCCACTTTATGCCATTTGGGCTTACGAAGGTTTTCTTAATAGCACTGTACTCCTCTTGTAGCAGAAACCCGTACCTGTACTAGGCCTGACTCCTGATTACTGGTAATTAAGTGGCGAGAAAGAGAGGCAAGGTTCTTGCCCTCGCAAGAGCTTACATTCTTAAAGAGGAGACAAATAAGAATTCCAGATGGTACTGTGCTCAGAGGAAAATATAACAGCTTAACAAAAATACTGAATGTTAAGGGGGCACCTGGGTGGCTCAGTTGGTTAAGCTGAAGCGTGGGACTCTTATTTTCAGCTCAGGTCGGGGGTCGTGGGATTAAGCCCCAGGTCAGCTCCGCACTCAGCACAGTTGGCTTGAGATTCTCTCCCACTGCCCCTCCCCCCACGCATGTGCTCATTCTCTCTCTAGATAAATCAATAAATTTTTTTAAAAAATACAAACTATTGGGGCACCTGGGTGGCTCAGTAGGTTAATGCCTCTGCCTTCCGCTCGGGTCGTGATCCCAGGGTCCGGGGATCGAGCCCCACATCGGGCTCTCTGCTCAGCAGGGAACCTACCTCCCCCCTCTCTCTGCCTGCCTCTCTGCCTACTTATGATCTCTGTCTGTCAAATAAATAAATAAAAATCTTTAAAAAAAAAAATACAAACTATTAAGTAGAATGCTCCCCTATTACATGCACTGATTATGTGACAGTAGGAGAGACTGCTTTTGTGTTTTATTTTTTATTTTAAATTCACTGTTTCTGAACAATATCCAGTGATGTCTGGTGTCAGCTGTGTTTCCTGGAACAGACACAGAAACAGCTTGCAGTGGCAAGAACCTGACTAATGCATTTCTAAGTTGCCCACCTCGGGCTCTTTAAGAAATAGTGTTCTGTTGCGTTATTCTTTCTCTTCAACACCACCATTCCCAGTCATTCCATCCATCCAACAGCAACCTACATGGTTCGTTAGAGTGAAAATGTGCTTTCTTACTACTATTGAATATAGATATTTTTTATTTAATTTAATAGGCCACGATCCATTCAATTCATTCCACATCGAGTGAGTGTCTTCACAGGACTCAAACTTGTGATGGGTACCCAGAGATGAGGCAGCAACTGGGGAGACTCTGAACCTCCCAATCTCAAGGCCACTTCTGAAGAAAGTTGTGATCCTTTTAAGGAACAGACTAAAGCAGATAGACTACAGATAAGAGAACATGGTTAGAAGTTATAAAAACACTACTTAATAACAATAAAAACAAGAGATTGGAAGCCCTGGACACAGACCAATTAGAGGAGCTAAAAGAAGGAGCCTTGAAAGATACCAATCTTGTCTACCCAGAAATTCCTTAAAGAATTCAGGTACTTACTTTGTGTTTTTAAAGATAGAGAAAATGGAAGGCATATAACTAGGAACACATTTTTTTAAAGAATCACAGTCTGTAAGAATAATTTCAGATAGGCTAAAAGCCAGATAAATCAGAATATCTCTCTTTCTCTTTCTCTTTCTCTCACACACACACGTCTTCTTTTTCTTGAAAACAACAAAAGGAATAAAAAAAGATATAGTCCTACTGTTGAGGACCAGTACTGTTACAATAACACAGAGAAAGCAGAGCTATTCAAATCTTAACTTACTCCTTCACTGCCATAAAAAATAAATAAAAAATTTAAACTGAAAGGGATTTTTTTACCTTTTTTTAAAAATATTTTATTTATTTATTTGACAGAGAGAGAGAGATCACAAGTAGGCAGAGAAGCAGGCAGGGGAGGGGGGGAAGCAGTCTTCCTGCTAAGCAGAGAAACCAATGCAGGACTCAGTCCCAGGACCCTGAGGTCATTACCTGAGCCAAAGGCAGAGGCTTAACCCACTGAGCCACCCAGGCATGATTCAGAGAAAATGAAAATATATGATGGGCAAATTATTGGCCACTTTCAAAAAATTTCTGTTGCTTGGTCCGTATTTATTATGTTAGAAGTCATCAAAGGATTTGTGGATGAAATTGAAGAACTTTTACTAATAAACTTGAATAAATCTTGAAAAATGCAATAGGAGCCAAATGATCAGAGAGAAGAAAATATTCTGAGTCTCAGAAAAAAAGAAAAAAAAAAGAGTAAAGTAGGGGCCTTGGATTTTGTATATTAATAAGCTCAATTACAACTCCTAGAAATACTCCAGATAGAATATTAAGCAAATGATTTCTAAAACACTCAAATGAATGACTATGATTACTAAAAAGAAACACAAGTTCACCAAGAGCAAAAGACGGAAAACCCTGCTTATTTCCTATTTTGATAGGTTTGCCAGCTTGCTTTATCAGGGGAATAGAGTAGAAGAAATGTCTCGGTTTCAGCAAAGCACTGAGAAGTGTTTTATAACATCCTTGAGGAAAAGGAGGAGAAATTCAGGTAGGATGATATGACTCTTGGGAGGATTTGTACCTGGTGTGAGGAGTCTCCAGAGGTGAAGGCAAGTAAGATCCCATAATCCATCAAGTCAGTTGCATCATCTGTTGCTTCTGGAACAAATGATGGGATTTTCCTTTATCAAAGACAGTGATCTTTGAACATGTTTGCCTCCTTGTGTTGGCTGCTAGGAAGCTCAGAAGTAGGTTTGTGACCCATGTTAAAAATGACACAGATCCTTCTAGTATACCTGTCTATATATAGATTAACTTCATTCCTGACCTCTTTGTATTATCCCATCACAACCTTACCTTCACTGTGTTATTTCAGTCACAAATATTTACAGGCACTGGGAACTCAGGGATGGTCTCTGCCTAACAGGGTTGTCAGTTCAGTGGAAAACGGACCTTGGCTTATTTTTAATCCACTTATACCCAATGTATTTTTAAACAGTCTCAAGTCCTTTCTAAGTGATACAGGGTATTAGGGATACAGTTGACTGACTACAAAAGTGATAAGATGCAGTTTTGTCTATCACTACCCTTTTCCTTGAAATCGGAGTATTATTAATGCAGCCTAAAGTTACAGTATGTTTAGTGAAGCAAATGACAATGTTGGCTCAAATTTAACTTAACGTAAACCAAACCTAAGAGATTTGGTCTCTCACTTGGATTACTGAAAAGTTTTTTACATTTGTATTTTTACATTTTATTATGTTAATCTTGATTCATTTATTCCTAGCATGAATTACCAACTCCGTACTCCAGGAAATCTCCAAGTGTCCTACACTTGTCTTCAGAGTTTTCTTACAAAAAGAAAAAAAAAATTGGTTCACCTCTGGAGACTCCTCACACCAGGTACAAATCCTCCCAAGAGTCATATCATCCTGCCTGAATTTCTCCTCCCTTTCCTCAAGGATGTTATAAAAACACTTCTCAGTGCTTTGCTGAAACCGAGACATTTCTTCTACTCTATTCCCCTGATAAAGCAAGCTGGCAAACCTATCAAAATAGGAAATAAGCATGGTTTTCTGTTTTTTGCTCTTGGTGAACTTGTGTTTCTTTTTAGTAATCATAGTCATTCATTTGAGTTTTTTAGAAATCATTTGCTTAATATTCTATCTGGAGTATTTCTAGGAGTTGTAATTGAGCTTATCAATATACAAAATCCAAGGCCCCTACTTTACTCTTTTTTTTTTTCTTTTTTTCTGAGACTCAGAATATTTTCTTCTCTCTGATCATTTGGCTCCTATTGCATTTTTCAAGATTTATTCAAGTTTATTAGTAAAAGTTCTTCAATTTCATCCACAAATCCTTTGATGACTTCTAACATAATAAATACGGACCCAACAACAGAAACCCTTTTAAAATAGCCAAATTTACTTACCTTATTGCAAAAAAACTCTCCTGGAGAAAAATTTTCACATGATACCTCATTGAGGGAATACAATGTGAAGTAAAGAGAAACTCTTACAATATAGTAAATTGGCTGACTGCTTTTTTGCTCTTTAGGAAAATGATAAAAAGTCATACACAGTTTAGTGAAAGAAATTCCATGACCGAGGAAGGTGATTAGGCCCAATACACAGATTGTCAATGGTCACATTTTCTTCTCTGGGCTGTGATAGGAAAGATAAAGGAAAATAAGCAAATGCATATCTTCAAGACAGTCCTTTTTGAAATCAAACTCTTGCTAACAACTGAGCACAAAGAGTTTGAATTTAGATTCCCTGGCAAGAAGCAACAGAGCTCATACTTTATGTTGACAACTAAATGTTAAATCTTTTGCTCAGACTGGGGGATAACAATGGGCCTGCATTAAACTTGGAGAGATGTGGGACCAGACTGGGTCTGTTTAAAGAACAGCGACAGGAAGAGTGGCAGATGTGAACATTGTTTCATATACTGAGTAGACAAAGAACTGGGCTGAGTGTAATCTGAAGACTGACAGAAAAGTCATGATGATAAAAATCAACCTCAAATATCTGCAAAAAGAACACGGGGAGGAGGGAGTGCTAGTCCTTGTGGTCAGAGCCTCAGCGAGGACCCAGAAGTAAAGGGCGTGAATAAGGAGACTTGACTCAGAGGGTAAAGCAGCCTTCCCGAAGGAGAGTGGTCTATAACAGCACTGTGCTGCTTTAGGGCTGGGAGAGTTCTGGAGCCTGGAGAGGTTCAAGGAGGAGCTGCACCATCTTCTATCAGCAATGTGAAAATAATCCCTGTTTTGAGAGGGTGCTAAACCAGAAACCCTTCAAGCCACATGGATTCCCTGATCCTGGGTTGAGGATCAAGCTGAGCATGCCCTTTCTCTGTGTTTGGTCTGCTCCAGGGGCTGCTCTGAAGGGGGGCTCTTGAACTGCTGATGGTTCTCTTGCCTTGTTTCAATTCATTTACATGAGCCACAGTCCTCTACAGAAACACACTATGCTAGCCCAAACAGCTATTTCCCAACCCCTCTGGTTTCTTCCTAACACCACACAGGTAAAATGCCAACATTTCGTTTTTGAGAACTGCTAGCTGATGACCCTATTTTTGCAACTTCACAGAGATTACAGTGATAGGATTTACTCATTAGGGTCTTTATTAATATTTAGAGCTCATTGCACTTAAGAAGCAGAATCATGCAATGTGGGTTTTTTGTTTTTTATTTCTTTTTAGTTTCCAGTTTTTACATGCAGTTTTTAATCAGATACTCCAAATCACCCTTAAAGACACCAAAAATGTCATATTTAATTTTTATTGTTTTGCAGTGGAAGCTGGGTGCGCTGTGGATGGATTTCATGTGCAAAATGCCCTTCTTTTATGGAAAAATTATGCAGAAAGGACATTTTGCAAAATGCCAAGTTTAGAAAGAAGGGGTAAATTTAGGAGGCTAGAAGAAGAAAGTGGGCTCCAGGCATTCCTCTGATAACGAGATTCTGATTTCATTAGGCAGCATGTCCTCTAGGCAATGCCATGTCAGTGGTCACTAACGCCAGCAGGTGAACTCCAGTCATCCCCATTCATGATGCATTCATGAGGCCTTCCATCAAACATACTGAAACATACACTTTATCAAAGCAATACTTAAAAATTTATGAAAAGTCAGAGGCAGGGCTGAATTTCCTTCAGAAGATATTTCTGAAGAATTGTTTTCTTGAAATTCTATATCTACTTCCTGTTAACATCTCTATTTTAATCCCATGATTCCATTCCATTTTAAACATTTCCGATAGCCCCTCCCCCAATGCTTTCTTCACAGTTGGCTCACATGGACAGTTATACGATGGAAAGCTTATAGTCCACCAAAATACTTGCAGAGAGCACCTTCTAGGTAAAAATATGTGGTTGTTTCAATCTGCAAAGCCCATGCTGTTAATTTTCTTCCCCCCTGAGCTAAGTTCATTGAGATGTCTACTTTAAGCAGCAGCTCCATTTCTCCTGTTTCGGTTGCATTATTCATATTGCTTGTGAGTGGCTGGGGTTGCGTGTTTGTGTGAATGACTTTGTGGAACTTGCCATGGTTCCTTTGGCAAGGCATCACCAGAGCTTTTCTGAATGCCTTATTTTCACATCATTTTAAGTCCTTCAAAACAAACCCATGCTTGAAGCACAGGCTCTGGAAGCTGGACATCATCTGTTCCACAAGCACTTGTGATATTTCCCAGTAAAGCTTTTGTTGTTGTTGTTGTTACCAAATTAAATCTGACAAATTGATTCTTCATTAACCCACAAGAAAACTTGATGATGATTTCCTTGAACGAACACAGAGGCCTTTGAACTTTGACCTGGTAATATTTTGTATCATAAATGTCCTCCTCATGCAATAATCTTTGCCTTCAAGAGAAGTTTAAGACAGAGGTCTGCATCAAAGATAATTTCCTCAGAAACAAAATATAAATGATTTCTTTAGGCAAAATAAAGGCCATTTGTGATTGCAGAATAATTTTGAAGTAATATGGATCTTATGATATTCCGAGATTAATGTATAAAAGAAAAAATGTCTATTTTTTTTTTGAATCGTCTTAAAACTTCCCTGAGTAAGTTGGTGATTCCTGTCAAACTGGGCCATTTTTCAGCTCCCAGCCCCTGCCTTCCTAATCCACCCACCACCACAGGAACCTAATTTTTTGTGGGTGCCATATACCCTTCAACAGTCCGGTGAAGCCTGTGAGCCATTTCTCAGAATAACGTTTTTAAATACAAAAGAAAAAAATTATGTGGTGGTGCTGTTATTAAAATTTTGAACAAGTTTCTGATACAGTTATATTATGCTTCTTTATTAATACATTTTTTTTAAAAAAATCCAAAGTGGGTCTAATAACTGTCATAAATAATCGTGAAATAGTGATGAGCCAAATAAGTATGCAAGACGAAACAATTATGGTTTCATCTACAACTATAAAATGGGATATGACAATATCTGTGATTTCTTTGAGTAACAAAGTCACAAGTACTGCTAATACCATCATGGTTTATTGCCATGGTTAGTGACAAAGTGGTCATTTTTTTCCCATCCATGCTCACAGCCCCCCTAAATTTTGCCCACAGACCCTGTGGAAGTCCATGGATCCTCAGTTAAGACACTCTATCTAATGACTCTTTTTAATTTATTTATTTGAGAGTGAGAGCAAGAGAGAGAGAGAAGGAGCAGGGGCAAGGGGGAGGGAGAAGCAGACTCTCCACCGAGCAGGGAGCCTAATGTAGGGCTTGATCCTGGGACTCTGGGATCATGACCTGAGCTGAAAGCAGACGCTTAACCAACTGAGCCCCCCAGGCACCCCATATCTAAAAACTCTTGCCACTGCTTCCACTTTTATTCAGTAAGTAGAGAGGTGGAGTGGGGTAGTGGTCAGCTTCCAGCAAATATCTGTGTGGGACCCTCAAAAGCAATGATGTCAGCAGAACCCAGTGATGTACCATGTTACTGCCAATGAGCCCAACATCTGAACACTGTCACCTCAGAGGCGTCATGCTGTCAGTTTGGGGCTTTCTCCAGCCAGGGAGTCTTTCTCTGGCAATGCTACCGAAAGCCACTTCATAGCAGAATGTTTCATTTTTCCCTATGATGTCATTTTCCAAGATCAGGAACTGTTCCTCAAACATTCTTTATGCTTATTTTTTTTTGTGATTTTTTTTTCAGTGTTCCAAGATTCATTGTTTATGCAGCACACCCAGTGCTCCATGCAATACATGCCCTCCTTAATACCCACGACCAGGATCACCTAACCCCCCACGCCCTCCCCTCCAAAACCCTCTGTTTCTCAGAGTCCACCGTCTCTCATGGTTTGTCTCCCCCTCTATTTTCCCTCAACTCACTTCTCCTCTCCATCTCCCAGTGTCCTCCGTGTTATTCCTTATGCTCCACAAGCAAGTGAAACTATATGATAATTGATTCTCTCTGCTTGATTTATTTCACTCAGCATAATCTCTTCCAGTTCTGTCCATGTTGATATAAAAGTTGGGTATTCATCCCTTCTGATGGAGGCATAATACTTCATTGTATATATGGACCATATCTTCTTTATCCATTCATCTGTTGAAGGGCATCTTGGCTCTTTTACAGTTTGGTGCCTGTGGCCATTGCTACTTTGATCATCGGGGTATGGATGGCCCTTCTGTTCACTACATCTGTATCTTTGGGGTAAATACTCAGTAGTGCAATTGCAGGGTCATAGGGAAGCTCTATTTTTAATTTCTTAAGGAATCTCCGTGCTGTTTTCCAAAGTGGCTGTACCAACTTGCATTCCCGCCAACAATGTAAGAGGTTTCCCCTTTCTCCACATCCTCTCCCAACACATGTTGTTTCCTGTCTTGCTAATTTTGGCCATTCTAACTGGTATAAGGTGGTATCTCAATGTGGTTTTGATTTGAATCTCCCTGATGGCTAATGGTGATGAACATTTTTTCATGTGTCTGTTAGCCAGTTGTATGTCTTCTTTGGAGAAGTGTCTGTTCATGTCTTTTGCCCATTTTTTAATGTGATTATCTGTTTTTTGGGTGTTGAGTTTTAGGAGTTCTTTATAGATCTTGGATATCAGCCCTTTGTCTGTAGTGTTGTTTGTGAATATCTTCTCCCATTCCGTGGGTTGCCTCTTTGTTTTGTTGACTGTTTTCTTTGCTGTGCAGAAGCTTTTGATCTTGATGAAGTGCCAAACATCTCTGCTTTTGTTTCCTTTGCCTTTGGAGACATGTCTCCATGTCATGGAGAAATTGCTGTGGCCAATGTCGAAGAAACTTTATGCTTATTTACCTAAACCTTATATGCTTGGTCTGCACTTCCCTCAGGATAACACATTCTATACATTCACTTCCTCTAGGATAAAAGTACTCCCATCTCTTTAAACAGATTTTGTGCCCAAAATGTAGACCCACAACTCCATGTGACTGTCTAAAACTGGATTTATCCTCTTCTCAAAATCAATTTTTTCTCCTTGACATTCCTGACTTTTCTCCTCTTGACTTCTGAGAAGCCTCACAGTAACTATGTATGGAAACCTTAGACCTTTCAGCCCCAATGCCCCTTCCTAAACTACCGCCCAGTTTCATAACTATCCAAGTCAGGGAACTCTTGTAGTTATAGCTTCCCTCCAGTCTCCCTCTCTATTCCATTCTCATTTCCACCAGTTCATTTACAACCTAACCTGGATCACCATTACTCCTGCCCCTGCTTCTCAACTAACACACACTGCTGCCAACTTGATTTTCCCGGAGCGCAACTCTGATGATAGTTTCTCTTTCAAAAATCTTCAAAATCTCCCCATTATCTACAGAATTAAAGACAGACCCTGCCATACAAGCCTCTCCACAACTGGCCCAGACTCCCAGTTCAGCACCTTTCTCACCCTGTGCTACAAACTTGATAACTTTTTGTTCATGCAACAAGGAACAGATACTTTACCTCATTTATTTTTTGCCTTATTACTTTTCTCATATTGTACTCTTTTTCTAGCATGTGTTTCTCCAGAAAGTTCTCTTATTACAACCCTACTCTTCCTTCAAAGACAATCTCAAGCATCACCCATTTATGAAGACTTTCCTGATGTGCTCCCACCATTCCCAACTGAATAGAATCCCCTCCCCACTTTCAGCCTCCGTAACATTTATCTTAGCATTTATTAGCCTCTACCCTTCATTATGATCCAATACAGTAGCCCCCCTTATCTGCACGGGACACATTCCAAACCCACAGTGGATGAAACCATGGATAATACCAAGCCCTATATACACTGCTTTTTCCTATACATACATACCCATGATAAAAATTAAGGTACAGGGGCGCCTGGGTGGCTCAGCGGGTTAAGGCCGCTGCCTTTCAGCTCGGGTCATGATCCCAGGGTTGTGGGATCAAGCCCCGCATCGGGCTCTCTGCTCTGCGGACAGCCTGCTTCCTCCTCTCTCTCTCTGCCTACTTGTGATCTCTGTCTATCAAATAAATAAATAAATAAATCTTTAAAAAAAAAATTAAGGTACAAATTAGGCACAGTCAGAGATTAACAATAATAAATAAAAAGAAAATAAAACAGTTATAATAATATTCTGTAATACAAGTTATGTGAGTGTGGTCTTTCCCTCTCCCAAAATATCTTATTGAAAAAAAAAATACCTTATTGTACTATGCTTGCCCTTCTTGGGATGATGTAAGATGAAAAAATAACTATGTGAGGAGGTAAAATGAGGTGAACAACATAGGCATTGCTGTGTAGCCCTAAGATCCTACTGACCTCTCAGAAGTAGAATCATCTGCTTCTGTACTATGGTTGACTACTGGTAACCACGAAAAGCAAAACCACAGGTATGGGAGGACCACTGTATGTTCATCTTACCCACCACATTACATTTCTAAAGTTGGGTGTTTTTTTTTTAATTTTTATTTATTTATTTGACAGAGAGATCACAAGTAGGCAGAGAGGCAGGCGGGGGGTGGGGGCGGGAAGCAGGCTCCCTGCTGAGCAGAGAAGCTGACCCAAGGCTCGATCCCAGGACCCTAAGATCATGACCTGAGCTGAAGGCAGAGGCTTAATCCACTGAGCCACCCAGGTGCCCCAGATTTCTTAAGTTTTTATTTAAATTCCAGCCACATTAGATTTTTCATTCCTTAAAAAACACTGCTTTAATGTATCCCTTATACTTCAGTAGTGTTTGGTACATGTTTTTTTTACAGTGGGTACTAGTACATGTTTTCAACTGAATTGAAATGATTCCTATACAAAAAAATGAATTTTCAGGGATGACCACCTTACATTTTTCATGTACTGCTGAATAATATGGAGGTATTCACTAATGCTAATTTATTGATTAATTGGTAAATTTTAATGATGCTGGGTGTACACCATCCCCCACATGGTCTCATGGACTAGAAGGCTCATTCACCCCAGCCATTTCTTTTTTTGTTGTTTGTTTGTTTGTTTTTGTGTTTTTTGGGGGTTTTTTTGTTTGGTTTTTTTTTTGCCTCCATAAAAAGTTTTATTCATATCCCTTCTGATCATCCCCTTATTATTTTTTTAAGCTTTTTTTAAATTTAAACATATAATGTAACCCCACCACCCTCTCCCAACCCCTCTCCCCCCCTCCCCCCTCAGTTTGTTTTATGACATTAAGAGTCTCTTTTGGTTTGTCTCCCTCCCGATCCCATCTTGTTTCATTTTTTCTTTTCCTACCACCTTAACCCCCACCCCCATTGCATCTCCACTTCCTCATATCAGGGAGATCATGTGATAGTTGTCTTTCTCCAGCTGACTTGTTTCGCTAAGCATAATACGCTCTAGTTCCATCCATGTCGTCGCAAATGGTAAGATTTCATTTCTTTTGATGGCTGCATAGTATTCCATTGTATATATATACCAGTTCTTCTTTATCCATTCATCTGCTGATGGACATCTAGGTTCTTTCCATAACTTGGCTTTTGTGGACATTGCTACTATAAACATTCGGGTACATGTGCCCCTTTGGATCACTACGTTTCTATCTTTAGGGTAAATACCCAGTAGTGCAATCGCTGGGTCATAAGGTAGCCCTATTTTCAATTTTTTGAGGAACCTCCATGCTGTTTTCCAGAGTGGTTGCACCAGCTTGCATTCCCACCAACAGTGTAGGAGGGTTCCCCTTTCTCCACATCCTCGCCAGCATCTGTCATTTCCTGACTTATTCATTTTAGCCATTCTGACTGGTGTGAGGTGGTATCTCATTGTGGTTTTGATTTGTATTTCCCTGATGCCCAGTGATGTGGAGCACTTTTTGATGTGTCTGTTGGCCATCTGGATGTCTTCTTTGCAGAAATGTCTGTTCATGTCCTCTGCCCATTTCTTGATTGGATTATTTGTTCTTTGGGTATTGAGTTTGCTAAGCTCTTTGTAGATTTTGGATACTAGCCCTTTATATGATATGTCGTTTGCAAATATCTTCTCCCACTCTGTCAGTTGTCTTTTGGTTTTGTTGATTGTTTCCTTTGCTGTGCAAAAGCTTTTGATCTTGATGAGGTCCCAATAGTTCATTTTTTCCCTTGCTTCCTTTGCCTTTGACGTTGTTCCTAGGAAGAAGTTGCTGCGGCTGAGGTCAAAGAGGTTGCTGCCTGTGTTCTCCTCAAGGATTTTGATGGATTCCTT